>JNEK01001096.1:0-19035 GCA_000697295.1 Mucor indicus B7402 | reverse complement strand
AAAAAAAAAAAAAAAAAAAAAAAAAAAAAAAAACGAACATCCAGCCCCGGGTAGACGTCACAATATGTGTTAGCCTGATAGCGCTCCAGGCCGAGCAATTTTAGTCGAAAAAAAAAACTTGTTTTACCCCACATCGAGAGAACGCACTTGTGCCCCCCTCTCCAAGTTTTTTTTTTTTTTTTTTTAGTGAAAAAAATGTATCGTTTATCTGCACTTGGTAGAGTGTCTAATCTTGTTAGACCTTCTATCCCTAAAGTAGCTCGTCATTCTGTACTTCGTGCTTCTGTTGCACCATTCCATACTACTCGTACTCGTTACGCAGCTCCTGAATCTAATGACGCATTCTTGCAAGGTAATGCCGCCAATTACATTGAAGAAATGTATGAAGCTTGGTTGAAGGATCCTTCTTCTGTCCATTTATCATGGCAAGTGTATTTCAAGAACATGGCTAACGGTGTTTCTCCCAGCCAAGCCTACGTTCCTCCTCCCACCTTAGTCCCTTCTGCCAGCGCTCGTTTGCCTGTCTTGCCTGGCGACGGTATCGCTGGTGGCGCCTCATCCGATGTCATTGACCACATGAAGATTCAACTCTTAACAAGAGCTTATCAAGTCCGTGGCCACCACATTGCCAACTTGGATCCCCTCGGTATTCAACACGCCGACTTGAATGCATCCACTCCTCCTGAATTAGAATACACTTATTATGGTTTCAAAGAAAGCGATCTCGATAGAACTTTCACTATTGGTCCCGGTATCTTGCCTGCCTTTACAAAGTCAGGTGCTACCCTCACTCTTCGTGAAATTGTCGACCACTTAAAGAAGATTTACTGTAAGTCATAGTAGAAATGGAATGAAAAAAATGGAATCAGGCTGAATAACCTTCTTTTGTTTAGGCGGTTCTATTGGTGTTGAATACATTCATATCCCTGAACGCGCTCAATGTGATTGGATTCGTGAACGTATCGAAACTCCTAACCCTTATAAATACTCTGTTGAAGAAAAGAAGGTCATTTTCGACCGTTTAACTTGGTCTGATAGCTTCGAACGTTTCGTTGCTTCTAAATATCCTTCTGAAAAGCGTTTCGGTCTCGAAGGTGGTGAAACTTTGATTCCCGGTATGAAGGCTTTGGTAAGTTTTATTTCGCAATTCTACCGCCTGTTCTGGTTTTTTAACAGGATAATAGATTGATCGTTCTGTTGATCTTGGTGTCGAATCCATTGTCATTGGTATGCCCCATCGTGGTCGTCTTAACGTTCTTTCCAACGTTGTTCGCAAGCCCAATGAATCCATTTTCTGTGAATTCAGCGGTGCTCTCGAACCTTCCGAAGAAGGTTCCGGTGATGTCAAGTACCATCTTGGTATGAACTATGTTCGTCCTACACCTTCTGGTAAGCGTGTCCACCTTTCTTTAGTTGCCAACCCTTCTCACTTGGAAGCTGTCGATCCCGTTGTACTTGGTAAGACTCGTGCTCTTCAATTCTACGGTAAGGATGCTGAAGGTGACCATGCCATGGCTGTCTTAATCCACGGTGATGCTGCTTTTGCCGGTCAAGGTATTGTGTATGAAACCATGGGTTTCCACGATCTTCCTTCTTACTCTACTGGTGGTACCATTCACATCGTTGTCAACAACCAAATTGGTTTCACCACTGATCCCCGTTATGGTCGTTCCACTCCTTACTGTACCGATATTGCAAAGTCTATTAACGCCCCTATTTTCCATGTGAACGGTGACGACGCTGAAGCTGTTACCTACGTCATGCAATTAGCTGCTGACTGGCGTCAAACCTTCCACAAGGATGTTGTTATTGATTTGGTCTGTTACCGTAAGCACGGACACAACGAAACCGATCAACCTATGTTCACCCAACCTCGTATGTACGAAGCAATTGCTAAGCAAAAGCCAGTTGCTCAATTGTACGAAACTCAATTGAAGGAAGAAGGTTCACTTACTGATTCTGAAATCAAGGACAACAAGAAGCGTGTCTGGGATATTCTCGAAGAAAGCTACTCTAAGAGTAAGGATTACAAGCCTACCTCCAGCGAATGGTTGTCTAGCTCATGGCCTGGTTTCAAGTCACCCAAGGAATTGGCCGAAGAAAACTTGCCTCACTACCCCACCGGTGTCCCTCTCGATACACTTCAAATGGTTGGCAAGTCTTTAAACACACTTCCTCACAACTTCAATGTTCACCGTAACTTAAAGCGTATCCTTCAAAACCGTGAAAAGTCCATGACTGAAGGTAAGGACATTGATTGGTCGACTGCTGAAGCTTTGGCTTGGGGTACTCTTTTGACTGAAAACCGTCATGTGCGTGTTTCCGGCCAAGATGTTGAACGTGGTACTTTCTCACAGCGTCACGCTGTCCTTCATGACCAAAAGGACGGTAGCCGCTATACCGTGTTAAACCACATCAGCCCCGAACAAGGTGTCCTTTCCATCTCTAACTCCTCCTTGTCTGAATACGGTGTACTTGGTTTCGAATTGGGCTACTCTTTGGTGAACCCTGATTCTCTTGTTGTTTGGGAAGCTCAATTCGGTGATTTTGCCAACACTGCCCAAGTTATTGTGGATCAATTCTTGGCTGCTGGTGAACAAAAGTGGCTCCAACGTTCCGGTTTAGTGCTTTCTCTCCCCCACGGTTACGATGGTCAAGGGCCTGAACACTCCTCTGCCAGAATTGAACGTTACCTTCAATTATGTGATGACAACCCATATGTCTACCCCTCCCGTGAGAAGTTAGACAGACAACACCAAGACTGTAACATGCAAGTTGTTTATGCTTCTACACCTTCCCAATACTTCCACGTCTTGCGTCGTCAAATCCACCGTCAATTCCGTAAGCCTTTGATTATGCCCTTCTCCAAGTCCTTGCTCCGTCACCCTATGGTCAAGTCCAACATTGAAGAATTCACAGGTGAAACTCACTTCCAACTTTATTTACCTGAATCACATCCCGAACACCTTGTTGCTCCCGAAAAGATCACCAAGCACATCTTGTGTACTGGTCAAGTGTACTATGCTCTCTTGAAGGCACGTGAACAAAACAAGATGAACGATATTGCCATCTCTCGTGTTGAACAATTGAACCCCTTCCCCTATGAGCAAGTCAAGGAACACGCTGACAAGTATCCCAATGCCGAAATTGTGTGGTGTCAAGAAGAACCTTTGAACATGGGTGCTTGGCAACACGTTCAATCTCGCATTGCTACCTCTTTGAGTCAAACTGAACACCATGCTGGTAAGACACCTCGTTATGCTGGTCGTGCACCTTCTGCTTCTGTCGCTACTGGTAACAAGAAGAAGCACTTCCAAGAAGAATACGGACTTTTAAGTCAAGCATTGACAGGTGAAGCACGTCAACCCAATGAAGTTGTCCAAGGCGTCCCTGTCTGGTAAATATAATAATAAATTATGATGGTGTGGATGAATACAATATAAAATGTGGATATTGAAACTAAGTTTATTCTGTTCGAATTTCATATTGAATAATGATACAATCTTGACAATGAGAATATAGTGTATACACTTTTTTATGTTTCAATTTTCAAACAACATTATCCTGAACTAGATTGTTATGGCTCCTATTTAATATATAAGCAAGCGGTTAAAAGCAAATTGTCTATTATAATTTAATGCGATTAAGTATATGAACATACATAAGTGTTGCTTGCACCGAAATGCAGTAAATCGAAAAGCAATAGTAACCCCTTTTAATTCCCCAAATTGTCCTACCCTATGAAGCAGATCCATATACACTTCTCGATCATTTATAATCCTATAGAAAGAGTATTGAATTCCTTAAAGTAAAATATCAAGGATAAAAAAAGTGGTGCCATATCCAAGGTTGCAACTGTTAAATAGTAGATAGCAAGTAGTTTCGTTAGATAGTAGACAAAATGATATACTTGTTGCTCATATATAGCAATATACCGCGTTAATAGTTGTACAGTACTATTTTTCCGTTAGTACCTACATTGGTTGAAACATTGCCTTCCATGAGAAGTTTCTATTCAGCTGAGAGGATGAAGACCTCAACGGTATATCCCGGACTTAAACACTCTTCGTTTAGCGATTAAAAAGGATTGTTATATGATAAAAAATCCTATTCATTGAATAATCGTATTAACTGCTTTCTCCCTGTCTGTTCCCTCGAATATATAGAATTTATAGTTTAATAATTGTTCTCATGAGCTTTATAAAATAAAAGACAAATGAAGGAAATCACGATATATTATTTTGTGGAAAAACCATTTATTGTACGACAACGACACATGTTCCAAACTTTCGTAACAATTTTTTAAAAGTTAGGTTGGCCGTTGACCTTGTTAGGAGTCTAAAAAAAAAAAAACAAGAAGTTGAGTGACAATGGTGGGTAAATATATGCATGCAACTTACCATGACTTTAAGGAACTCTTCATAGTTGATCAAGCCGTCACCATCTACATCAGCAGAAGCTAACATTTCTTCGATATCAGCTTCAGTAACGGATTTGCCAAACAAAGCAATACCACGCTTTAAGTCTTCACCGTTAATTTGACCATCGTTATCACTATCAAGGATCTCAAAGACTTTGGTGACACCCTCTTCAGCATTAACATCATGTTGCTAGTACTTGAGTTAAGCATCACTGTAAGCTATATTTAAAATAATCTATTTTACCTTTTCCATAACAACTAAAAAGTCTTCAAAATCAAGCTTGCCATGGCCTTTACTATCAGCAGCACTGATCTAATGTTGATACAGATCAGTTTTATTTAGTCGCCTTGATTCATATATGCGTGCTTACTTGAGCTTGAATCTCTGCATCTGTTACTTCAACTTGAGCTATTTTATAAATTTGCTTTAAAGTTTCAGCAGTAAGACCATTTCCATTAGTAAAACTTTCATATTTGCTGCGTAAGAAGTTAACTTCAGGTGCTGTAAGTGTGCTCTCAGACTATGTAAAGAAATGAGTATTCAAGGCTGCTCTCCCTACAGAGGCGATGGCTTACCATTTTTTTTTTGTTTTTGAATCGAGTGAAGAGAAAAAAAAAAAAGACGAGAAAATTAGATCTCTTTTTTCTTTTCTGATTTGCGTTACACGTTTTTATATCACAAGTCATTTTCTAATTGCTTTTAGTCTTTCTCTCTTGAAATTTGTTTTAATACTCAGTAATTTGTGTACAACTCCACTCCAAAGAAATGTCATTATACAATGATCAATGCGCTTTTGAAAAAAAAAAAAAAAAAAAGTACAAAAGAAAACCTCTCTATTGAATATATAACAGGTATTTATTTGCTTAGTACTTTTTTCGTCTTGTATTACCAAATCCTGTTTCCCTTACACATTTTATACAGCACATGATCTCCCTTTATTTGCTCTTTTTGCTTAAATGAGGAAATCCCTCTATTATTTGAGACTGAATTATAAGTCTTCCTTGCTTCAAAACGTATACATAGAAATACTATTCATGTTTTGTTAGGTCACTGACATCAAACTGTCTATTGAGACTTTAACAAACACCCCCTTGTTACCTGATGAACGCTTGCTACGTTATAAAATATATCAAGCACACTACTACTCAATTAAGAAGAAATTACTCTTACAACTGAATAATCTTACATACATTTTTTATTGCACTTTTGACAGCGTGCCATATATCAATATACATGTATATACGGATGCGATCAAAGCTAATTGTATAAAGCATGTGGATGATGCATAATAAATGAACATACGGCAACAAGCTATCAAAAAGCGTTCATTCATATGATATGATATAATGCATGTATAGCATATTTGCTCAGCCATCTAATATGCACCGCACACTAATTCTGTTTTCCGTGACTAGCAGCATGTAATTCCTTGTAACCGAAGATCAGTAACTCACGAACAGTAAATCTTGTAAAAAGGTTGAATATACACATATTATTAGGCAAAATATATACGATATAAAGAGTATCTTTAGGCTCAGTAACACTACCATCCCTCTCCATACTCTTTTCTTTGTTTCAAGAATTAAGGGGTTATGTTAACTTTGTTAGCACTGCTTGAAAAAATCTATTTTATTGATACATGCAAACTTAAGTGCCTATACAACATTGCTATGTGAATTTAGCTATTTTTCTTGTGCAAGATTGTTTTCTATATTATACGTAAGGTGCAGCTAAAAGTAATAAAAATACTGAATAGTCAAATGTTACCATGCTTTTTTTCTCGGACATTGTTCAACTGTTACTGGAACGTGGCCGATCATACGTAGATACGATTAAAGAATTATTTTTATTGATAAAAATTATTAAAACCCAAGTGAGCACATAGTACAAATGTACTGAATTGCCCGGGTTAGATCAGAAAAGGGGAGAAATTGTACTAAAAAACCTTTTGATGGTCAAAAGGGTAAAAAAGACATGGAAGGGAAGTTGAAAAAGAGAGGTATATCACAAATACTAAATTTAAGAGTTGCATAACCAAGTTACCAGTTTAGTACCAAGAGGGGGAGTATCAGGGGGGAGGTCATCATGATGTAGATAATCAAGTTCAAAAAGGAGAAGGCAGATAGAAGGCCACCGAATTGTCCAGGCAGAGAAGGTAGAGTGCGTAGTAGCTGGTGAGATTCGGGGTTTCCTTTTTCGTGGGTTTGGCAGCTTATTCAGTAGAAACGACAAAGGATCAGGTTCCGTCAAAGGCATCTGTAGTCGGCGATGCATATGTAAACACCATATAGCATGCGATTTGGTGAACATTTCATGTGGGTGGTGAATGCACGGTTTAGGGACACCACCAGGAAGCCAGCCTAGGCGCCATCATACGTAGATACAGTATTTTGCCAAAATTTTTTTTTTTGTTACCTTTTATGCATGAAAAAAGATTAAAGTGTCGCACTTTGAAAAAAAAAAAAAAAAAAAGAAAAGAGTGTCGCATGATTCAGAAAAATGGTTGTCATTCCAAGGGATATTTTTGCATCACATTTGTCTATGTGTAAATGAAGAGGAAAATCTCCATCCCATAGGTTAAAAAGCGTAAAGTAAAATACAAATTGCATCATCGTCAACAGCATCGTCAACATCGTCAACATCGTCAACATCGTCAACATCGTCAACATCGTCAACATCGTCAACATCGTCAACAACATCGTCAACATCGTCAACATCGTCAACATCGTCAACAACATCGTCAACAACATCGTCAACATCGTCAACAACATCGTCAACATCGTCAACAACATCGTCAACATCGTCAACATCGTCAACATCGTCACACAAAAAAAAGATTTGCCTGGAATGAAAAAACCAACTTTGAAGTATTTTAGGGATGTTAATTTTTTATACTAACGGTGCTGATAGAGATTAGGAATCATCTTTTACTCTGTGGTATATATTCTTCAAACTATGGCTATTCGAGTACTCTGTGAACAGGCCCTTTTTCTTTCCTTCTTCCCAGCAGGCAGACCAATTCATTCGACCTTTGTTATTCTGTTTCCAAGTTTTGACAAATGCAATCAGCTCTTTGTTTTTTAAATTTGTAGAACAAGAAGCACCATCAAAGTCTTTAGGAAGCTCCATTGGTGTTATTGCTTCTGGTGGTGTGTTGCTTGATCCCTGTTTCATTCTGTCATACTTCCTTTTGAGACTCGCGCTGTAGTGTCGCCCTGCATCTGCGTATCTTTGCGCTTGCTTGGGGTTGTCACGAACGGTCGATAATATTTTCTCAAATTGGCTTTGAGTTGCTTGGCAAATTGTTCGTAAGGCTTCCACTTTGTCATTCTCTGTCTCCATGTCATTTTTGACCATTTCCATAGCGACCAAGTACAGTTTTGTAACGGTTGGGTCGTCCCATCGGTCAATGCTGATAATGCTTTGCTGACCAGACGTCAAAAAATGTGCAAAGGCAACCAAAGGGTCCAATGCATTGATGTCATGATTGTCGACAAAAGGATCGATACTCTCTTTGGTCAGCATGAAACAACTAGTTGCAAAATGGCAGCAAGGTGTTTCCAGGAGGTAAGACTTGTTTTGGGTAGGTTTGAAGAGGTTCCTGAGGGTTTTGGATTCTATTTTTGAGACACAGACTATGAATAGAATCGGAAAGGTGTGGAAACGCTTGTAGACGTTCAGGCAGTATTGGACGGCTCTGCACATAAACTCACGTGTCACTGTGTGCTGTATTTCAACTACTACAGGGGATAAGTTGGCAAGATCTGCTGAACGAGGCAAATAGAGAACGTCACACTCTGTACCATCGATAAAGGTGCTGTCACCGGCCTTGTAGGTTCCTGGAGGAACGTCCAAAAGCGAGGTAGTAATCAAGTCGATAGTAAACTGATTCTTAGCCATGAATTTGCTAATTCGATCCGTACCTGGTATATAGTTACGCGGCAATTTGTATTGTAACAGCTCTTCTGGTACTAAAAAAAAAAAAAGAAGGCATTGTTAACAAGTTTCAACTTTGGTTTTCGTATTCTATTTTGCTTACTCATTGTAGTTTGGGGAAAGAGGTAAACAGACAGTAAGGACACGCAACAACCCCTTAGAAATTTTTTTTGTGTAACTTGTTGCTCAGCCAAGTTACTTTTTTTCTTTCGCCATAATCAACTTTGGCTAATTCTTGGTACATGTACTATTTTCACGTACTTTTTCAAAAAATTGCAAAAAACCTGACGTGGACTTGTAAAAGGGGTTTCTAGGGATTTGCTATTTGTACGCATTCACTACACACGGTAAAAGTGTAAGAATAGCACAACCGTTATTGAGGGAAGACTTTTGTAGAGTCTTGTTTTGCTTTCCAGTAAATCCTCTTCTTGGATGATAAGGTTGCATAAAACGTATAAAAGAAAAGTAAAAGAAAAAGAATAACAATCAAAGCTGTTCCTATTTATAAATAAAAGAAATGTTGCCAGTCTGCCGACTTGCTTATGTTTCTTTGTTCTATGATTATGTCAATAAATAGGGTTCATTGTCTCAAGACCAGCTAGATATATTATACAAAGGATGCATTTAATGCTCAGTAAAGATTAAACAGAAATCTACGTGTAATGAACGGATGCATTTAGCAAAACCGCAATTTTTTGAAAAAGTACGTGAAAATAGTACGTGTACCAAGAATTAGCCATCAACTTTAACATCATATCTACCTACAAACAAAAACTTGAGAAAGTGCTTGAAGACCAAATCGCTACCAGCAAACTTGAGAATAAGCAGCTTATTGCAGATCTTGAAGAAGCATCTGCTGCCTGTAAAGGTTTAGATGGCAAAGGTATTCTGGACGGCGACGAGCCTGAGCTTTTAAAGCTTAAGTTTGAAGATGATGTTGATAATAGCTCGTATGCTCGTTTATTACGATTTTCAAAGGGCAGCCGATGTTTATTGCGGTCCAACAAAAACAGCGCACCCAAAATCACCGGAGGTCCTAGTGAGCAATACGACCTATTGATGAAGAAAAATAATCACAGGTTCAGAAATGAAATACGTATGGGAAAAGAAGCTTTTAATGCGCTTTTCCATGAAATAAAGGATCAGTCAGAATATGCATACAAAGGTACTGGCCGCCGTCAAATCCCTTGCAAGATTCAGTTGATGATAGCCCTGAACAGGCTAGGCACCAACAGCACTGGTGGATCATACATGTCATTGGCAGAGCGATATAGTATAAGTGGTATATCTCCAGCGTATTTAATATACTAAATGCAGCACTAATTAGCTTTTTAGAGGGTTAGGTGAAAAACACTATCGAGAGGTTCATCAGAGTCATGATCTCACTGCAAAAAAGTATATTCAATGGCCAACAGACTGTGATATCCGCAGCGTAGCAGCAGATATAACTTAAAATAAAAAAAAAAGCAAGTAATCAGACTTGCTGACAGTCAAATTAGATCTAACGTTTATTCAGGATAAAAAACAAGGACGTTTGTATACTTTTTACAAGTGTGTTTCATTCTATAAATATAACAGGGCATGCTATAAATAATACCAGTGATTCCGCACAGACCATAGTCTTATCAACCAATGAATAAGATTATATAACCACATTATATATAATGATGAATCGATCAACATAAAGAAGTTTCCTGACGTACATGTCTCACCCTTGAGACATCAGGATATCTTTAGTGAGTAAATACCAGTTGTAACTACCATCACATAAGCCAGTATACAACACAGACACTCGTAAAAAAGACATGATTTGAGGTGATATACTGAAGTCTGGCTTTACTGGTTGAATTGGCTTTATCGATGGCTCTTTATTGGATTTGCACAGAAAACCTGTTTACGATGCTCGCAGATTCTTCAATCGCAAAAAACAATACATGCTTAGTTCCACGGTTATTTGCAATTACGAATTGCAAATTCTTTACATCTAAGCTAGTGATTTGGGCACTATCTACGATGCAAGGGCTCTGCGAGAGGGTTTTCGCTCGAAAGAAACGCCTCGAAGTTATTTCGAAAGGATCAGTTCATTCTTGGTGATGGAGCTTATCCTGTGAAGTCTTGGCTCTTCCAGGTGAAGAGAAATCATAGCAGAAGCCCTTTGACTGGAAGTGACATCAAGTTCAACAAGTGCATTTCTAGAATGCGTGTTCGAATCGACAACTGTTTTGCTGCGTTGAAAGGAAGGTTCCCAAATGTTTAAGAGCTACGACTATGCTTCGAATAAAAAAAAAAAAAAAGATGTCCAAAAAGCTAATGACTATTAGTTTATCACTTGCTGTATTTTGCATAACTTTTGCCTAAAAAACAACACAGATAGATCCTTAGAGTATTTTTCTGAAGCTTTTCTAAGAAGCGATCCTGATGTCGCAAAGCAGATTCAACAAAAGCTCCAGCCAAGCTATATTGATAGCACGGAGGATGAAGGCAATGGAAAAAGCAATATACCTAGCGATAATGTTCTCGATCATAGTGACGCTTTCGGTAAAAGAAGGTGGCAACAACACAAGAAAATAGTTCTCGAAAGATTTCTTGTAAAAATATTGAAAAACTTGACAAGAAATTTACCGACAGACATTTGCCCAACACCTCAGTATAACAGTTGTTTCCGTACTAATTAATAGCTAAGTTTTAAAGTAAACGTATTTATTTATATGCTTAATCATTTTTTTGCATTGCTCTTGAAGCTAGTTTTTCGGCTCTTTCAGTTCTATCGCCATCATCCATCTCTGGGTTTTCCTTGCCCAAAGTCTCAAATGAACCAATCCAGTATAAACTTCTTGTTTATGCAGTTCGAGTTTTCTGTCAAATAAAGTCTTTGACAAATTTGGCCCTTTGTTTGCGATTTTCATGGCTTTGTTGTTCCAAAGCGGCACAAAGCTTGTCGCTTGGCTCAGCCATGGACCGCTGATTACCGCCAATGTCCTCCTCGTCCTCGCTACCGTCAGAGTCCTCGCTTCTATCGACGTCTTCGGTATCCGTGTCACTGGTAGCATCACCGACGCTACCATTGTCGATTGATTCTTCTTGATCGGCCTCGTCACTCTCGTCCGAATCATCAATCGTACTCTTAGACTTCAAATTCTCTTTTCTCATGTTGAACTTGTAGTAAGTGCATGCTTCTTCCCATACAGGGCAAATTTTCATGATGCGATCTATATAATGAATTCATTTTATTAGAATTACACATCCCGAAAATAAGAAGTTACTGTGAAGATTGTAAACTTGCTTTTCAACGTTACGTTGTCATCACGGTTTTCCGATTGATCCGAGAGCAATGGCAATGCGAACGGATGCGAGGTTGGCTTTGATGCCTTTTGCTTCCTTAGCAACGTCTGTCTTGTTGAAAGAGGTGATAATTTTACCTTTCCATGACCAACCCTTCAGCGCCGAAAGGTACTTACCCTCGTTTTGAGAAAGCACTTCCCACAAGTATTCGTAAGGAGTCTTCTGAAAAACTGTGCATCTTCCTTTGCATATGGATTCTTCCACCCGGCAAGCTTATTTGCCTCTTTATCATTTTGATTGGAAGTGGAGGTAGATAGTTTTGCTCTCTTTGGAGATCGTTTTTGTGAGGATGCTGGTTTAGCTGCTCCCATTCTTTTGAGAACGTAGGAAGTTTTCTTAGAGTTAGATATTTTATTGCGTTTTATATGAGCTGAGAAGTGAGGAGAAAAAGGAAAAAAAAAAAAAAACTACAATTCATTACATATGTTACCTATGTCAATAGTACTTCATACTTGAAATTATTTTGAGCAAGATGCTGAGCAAATTCACACTTTTGATTAACTGATAAAAAATAGTCTATTAAGCAAAAATCTGAGCAAGGAGTTTTTGAGTGTCCCTATAGTGTCTCCAAAAAAAAAAAAAAAAAGGATTCGCCAGGTGATTCCTATTTTTTTTAATTTCGGACGATGCTGTTGACGATGATGCAATTTGTATTTTACTTTACGCTTTTTAACCTATGGGATGGAGATTTTCCTCTTCATTTACACATAGACAAATGTGATGCAAAAATATCCCTTGGAACGACACTATTTTTCTGAATCATGCGACACTCTTTTCTTTTTTTTTCAAAGTGCGACACTTTAATTTTTTTTTTCATGCGACATCATTTCGGCAAAAGGTGTAAGTTATCATCGTGCTCTTAAGGTTAGTAACGATTGAGGTGACTCAGGATTCAAACAAACAAAAACTGTAATATAATATGTACATTTTAGGCAATTAAAAAAAAAAAAAAGAGCCAAGCAAACACGTAATATGCTATTGTGATATAAGTGCATTTCTCATTCCATTTGTTTTACTCTCTTTTTCTTTTCTTTTAACTAGTTTTGTTATGCTTTTTCAAAGAAACAGTGAAGTTTCAGCTATACGAAGTTTTTACATAAGTACAGGTTCCGGTGTACAAGTGAGACCTATCGCTTATGGACCAGGTTCAGTCATCAATGGTATGTCTATACATAGATATAGTATCAGTACCCTTTCTCGTTTTACTAACAGTATGTATTTTAAAGGTTCAGTAATGATTACTTTAGATAAACCGATTTCTGCTTATTCTATTCGTGTTATTTTTAAATGCGAAGAAACGGATCAACAAAAGAAAGAGAATTCCGTTATCTTTTCAGTTGATACTATTATTTGGGGTGGAGGAAGTGCATCATCAGATATTGTTGACTGTAATGTATACGCACACACAAAAATATAGTTCTAATTCACTGTTTTCTAATTTATACGCTGTATATAGTGAAGCCACAAGAACTATCAAGTGGTAGTCATATGTATTTGTTTGCTATAAGACTACCTCAAGTAAACTACCCCCCTTCAATGCACGATAATACATTTGGTCATCGCATACATTATACCTTACAAGGCGTTATCGATTTGATTTCTATACCTCAGCATAATACAGCCAGTATCCCTATTTTATATCTGCCTCTTGTTACTGGTGATGGGAACCAAAAAGCGAGAAAAACTCAAATATTTCAAAAAGAAGACAAGAAGATAGAAGTAATTGCAGAAGTCATCAAACCAGCCTATTGTCCTGGTAATACATCTTGTTGAAAGAAAGGTATACCTCTAACTAAACGTGAGCATTTACATTAGGCGATTTGTGTACCGTGAAGTTGATCACCAATAACAATTCTGATACAAAAATTAGCAATGTTCAAATTTCATTCAATGCAATTGCTACGACACTTGCGCCAACTAGTGCAGTAGAGTACATTCACAAACAGCATACGCTTATCACCGAGACTTTTTTTGTTTCTATTGCCAAGCATGCAAAAGGTCATCAAGATATTTTCAAGTTGCAGCTTCCTTCTCAGCTTGTCCCTACATTTACAAACAAGTTGGGCAAGTACATTGATATTAGCTATGAAATCACAGTGACGATACCCATCACAATGCATAACACCAACAGTATCTTTTCCACCCAGCAGCATCTGATTGCCCATACTATTACCTTGCCTGTATTAATTGCAACAGTTCCCCCCGATTATCCCATAGAAGTCTCTGTTATTCAAGAAAGTAGTGAATTGCCCACGTTTATACCCAATATTGAGTCTCCTTTACCAAGTCCTGTCAGTTACCCTGCAGACCGTGCCTACTCCGTCTCTCCTTCCAACTCGTTTCAACTGAAGGACGATAGTATGGAAACGATTGACGATGATTTCACATTGATTGAATCTTCACAGCAGGATGCGTCAGGCCACCTCATGGTACCTGATAATACACGCAGAAAATCAGATCAACAAATTTCTGTACCCTAAATAAAAATAGTATGCACACAGTATTTTACTGATAATTTACCAACGCTCTCTCATTTGCTTTAAAAACCATGAAATATTTTTAATGCTATACGTACTATAGCTGACTGTATCCTCTGTAGCCTGTGACTGATTTTTTTTTGAAGTTGTGGGGTCGCATTAAAAATCCAGGCTTCTTTTTTCTCCAATTTGAACCATTGATCTATTTCGTCATGTTGTCTAAACAGTTATTTCACCAGTATGCTTTTATTCAAATGAAAAGAGGTTTTGTAAAACGTAAGGGACCTAATTTTTGGAAAAGAGCGGTATTGATTGACGTTATAATCATGTAGCCATTCGAACGTTTGTCAGCACACCCAAATTTCAATTTCAAGAAAAAGATGAATTACATAAAGGCGATCATTACTGTAAAGTGCCTGACCGTAGTTTGATCGAATTAGAGGGACAAGACACGAGCAAATTCTTGCAGGGTTTGATTACAAATCATATGCCAAAAATTTCACCAGGGGGAGATGGATTTTATGCTGCCTTTTTAACTCCTTCAGTAAGAAAAAAAAAAAAAAAACGTCTTGTAAACTTTTACCAAGTATTAAAAATTTCCTCTTATAGGGTCGTATGTTGCATGATACGTTTATTTACCCAGTCAATGTGGGTGTCAATTTCCCTCATCCAAAGTTCATGATTGATTGCCCAACCAGTACAAAAGACCACCTCGTTCGTCACTTGAGACGCTATATTTTGCGTTCCAAAGTCAAGCTAAGAGATTGCTCGGATGAATATCAATTGTATCATATTTGGGGACACACAACAAGCTCCTCTCCTTTATTAGTGAAGAAGGAAAATCGATTGTCAGATATTGGTTGTTTTGATCCAAGAATCCCAGGATTTGGTTACAGAGCTGTAGTTCAGGTAAATCAAGATGTCACTAGTATTTTACCTCCTTCAGGCCAATTTGAAGAGTTAGATAGCACGGAATATACCATTCGACGCTTACTCCATGGCCTTCCTGAAAACGCGGATGACATTTGGCCCGAAGTTTCTTTACCCTTAGAATGTAACTTTGATTATATGAACGGAGGTAAAAGCGAGAGACATGTTGCTTCGAAGGAGAGAGCACTAACTTTTTCCCTTATAGTTGACTTTCGTAAAGGCTGTTATGTTGGCCAAGAATTAACTATTCGTACTTTCCATACAGGAGTTGTTCGCAAGCGTCTCGTTCCTATTCAATTTTATGACAATAATGAGCCGTAAGTCTTTTTTTTTTTTCATGAATATATAGGGGAGAAAGCTAATTCTAATAGTGTTCCTGAGATTCAAAAAGTTAACAGACAGGTCGATTTTCCTAACACAATTTTGAAACCACAAACCGACATTAAGCTAGTTGATGGGAGCAGTAAAAGAGGTGTAGGTAAATTGGGTTCCGGTATTCACAATATTGGGCTGGCATTGATGCGATTGGAACATGTACAAAAATTCATTGACGGGGAAGCCGTTGAATTTGGTATACCAGCTCAAGAAAACCTTCGTATCAGACCATTTTTACCTGACTGGTGGTCCGAGGATGAAAAATTCAATCAACATCAATAAAAAAAAAAGAGAAATAGACCATGTATTTTTAGTAAACAGTTATGAGATATTAGCCTTTGTTCATACAACAATGAAAGTTGTAAAAGTGTATTAAGCATCGTCTTTACTTTCAATGACGATTTTGCTGTTGATATTCACTATTCATTGTAACACATTGATGTTGGTAGGCCTACTCTTCAATTCTTCAAAGATAACGAGAGCAGTTCACCCAAGCCTTTATTCCGAAGAAAAAAATAACCGTAGCATAGCGCATGTTATTTCTTAACATTCATTGTGGTTTGCTCGTCTGAACTGGACAGAATTATGCCTACTATCCGCATTCAAAAGGGTATTTCTTCACTTGAAATACCATTCGCACTGCAAGGGCCCACTGCTTGAAGTACTTTTTTTTTAGCCTTTCAAGTCATATAAAATGCAAGGCAATGAGCTGATTTATCATATAAATGCCACGATAGCCCAATGAAATTCAGTACGTTTAGGTTACATCTTGTACTCCTTCTGGTCTTATAAATTTCGCAGCAGTATCTTTTTTTCTATTTGTTCGTTTCTTTTTATTCTGTGATGTATTTAAAAAGAGTACTTTTCTCACTTGTAGTTACTGTCCAAATATGCTCTTCACTAAAGCTTGAACCTGTAGCCAAATACGGAGGAAAGCACAGCAGTAAATGTGTCCGAGAGCAAAGGCTGACTGGTACTCTAGTAAAAGATAAGATTTACACCTTTGGCGGCTGTTTTCCTATCCCTTATATGGTAGATCCTGAAAACGATCTTGACTTATTTGCAATCGATTTTGATAGACGCTTCAATACGTCAGATGCCGTCTATGCGTACGATATCCTAAATAACTCATGGTCACTTGAGTCACACACACCTTTGCCAATGAACACTGCTCGCTTACAAGTTGTCAACAATAATGACATTTACCTTGTCAACATTCACGGTCAGCCTGATTATTACCGAAGCCAAATGTGGAAATACTCCACCGACACTAAGGAATGGCGCATTTTCGATCCACTCCCTTTTATTTGGCGAAACATGCTATTCACCTGTGAGCACGATGGTGTCATTTACTTTGCAGGCAATCACGACGGCGATGTGCGTAATGTGATTCAGCGCTACGACACGCGCGAGGAAGAGTGGAAAACCCCTTTATTCTTGGACCAGAACTTGCTTCTCAACAAAATGGTGTGTGCTAGTAATGCCATCCAGTTTGTGGGTAGAAAAGCTCACGAGCGCTATGAAAGAGACTGGGTTTCGTATGATTTTGATGATCCTGATAGTAGCTTTATGAATGAATTTTCAATGTACGCCTCTTCTTATGAGAACGGAAAGACGGTGGAAAAGGAAATGAACCTCACAATAGGCATGTTCTCTCGCATAGAGCCTTTGGGAGATTGGCTTTATATTTTGGATATGCTGAAGAGAAACACAACACTTACAAAAATAAACTTGGTGACTGATGAAAAAATTAATTTGGGAATACTTGAACCACAGAAACTGAAAACCCCTCTGTTCATTCCTTATAAACACGAATACGTTTATTTGTTTGGCGGTGTGGATGAAAGCATGGGCAATGGTAATAGAGGTGGAAATAAAGACGAATTAAAAACGTATCATCATAGAATTGGATTTATGGAGAGCCATACAGCTATATCAGACCAGCAGCAGACTATAGTCAAAAGAGAACGAGTAACTACAAAAATGTTATTATAAATCAGATATATCTAGTATTTCATAGCTCATAGTCAAGTAATAAAAAACAAAAGGAGTATGATGGGGATGAATATAAAGTGTTTTAACGCTGTGAAATAAACCCAAAAGCCTTCCTTCCGATATCTTGCAGCTAAGCAATATTCTTTTCATTCTTAAGTATTATGTAAATTGTGTACTGCTGGTGTTGTAGCTGCTAGTGCTTGAGGCTGCAGCTAGAGTTTATTTTGTCATGAAATTGCCTTTGATAGCATCCCATTGAATCGTAGGGAAATTCTATTGTACAGCATTTGTTTAGACGGATGTCAACAAGTACAAAAAACATCTATATCGTTTTATCTTATGTTCTTTATTGTAAATTTCTGTTGTGTAAGTTCGTTTTCCGTATAGAAATGACCATGCAGCTCTCACTTAACGTATTTATCTGGGACCTATTTACCAAGCTATAATCAAGGATGCTCATGTAATAGACGGATCTTATTCATACATCATACGCATTGTAGTCTAAATCCACGAAATCACTTTATATGTTATAGTTAAGTGTCTTTATGAGGGGTTCCTAATGTGAATCAACATTCCAACATAGTATGTAGCTAGAGACAAATAAATAAGGCGTGTGTAGCTAAAAAAGCAAGGGTATCGCATATTTAGTTAACGCTAATACGTTCTGTAGATAAAGCTAAATGTGAGAAGTGAAAGCGTTACCAAGTTAATTCAAAACATAGCTAATGATTTGCAAATTGTTGAGTTCATTAATTATGCTGAAATGGAATACTCAACAGGGCTACCATATAACCTGATGTACGCCACCAGATTACGCAGATCCTGGGAGTCCTATGGAGATTCACTAATAAGTTTGACAAATGTTCTCCAATGGGTTTCAGCAAATGGATGAGCCAGAACATAAAGTCATAAAAGGAAACACAAAAGCGAAAAGATATGAAGATCAAGCGTTACATTACAAATGGTAAGTAACATGTACGAAAAGGCTATCTCATCTGTGGTAGTCGATCCCGCAGAAATGCCATGAACGTAATGCCCAGACATCAAGCATACATAAAACAGCTTTAAAAAAAAATTGGGTATCGCGTCATTGGCAAATACCCTCTCAGTAGCCGCATCATTTAAGCACAGAAGTGAGTGGGAAAATTCCTGCAACTACTCCTTAAAATTTTATAATTTTTCATTTATATTTTGTTCCCGATTAAGGGGGCTCAGTATTATAAACTTCATCGCCTATTATAAGAAGAAAAAAATAAAAAAAGTAACGGGCGGAGGGCTCAGTAATAAACTTCATCGCACACGCGTTAAAGGAACAAGTGAGCCAGTCCATGGAAATACAGACTATAAAGGGCCACTAAAAATGCAGACTTGCTGCCTCTAACATCCACAACTCTCTTGAGCCCCCTGCTAGCACTGTTTTTCGCCCGCCAGGCGACGAGGACAAGCCGCGATTTGATCTACTTGCTAGCCTGCTTTTCGAGGTTGCTTTTTACACATACCACGTAGGGGACAGTCGGACTCCAATGGCAAAGAGAAAATAAAGAAATGAGAAAAAAAAA
>JNEK01001095.1:0-10276 GCA_000697295.1 Mucor indicus B7402 | reverse complement strand
TAACTACTTTTATATAGTAGGTATGGAAACAAAAGTCACATCACTAAGCCGTGCTTGTACTTTTCAAATGTATACTAGCTTTCTTTTTTTTTTTTTATTTTTTTTTTTTCGTGCACTGAACTTTCATATGCACATGCCTTATAATAAATTATACTATCTCAACTTCTTTTTTCTTGTTTGCTTGAGATGTACTGTCTAGACTATAATTTGAGTTTGTTTTTAAAAGGAAGGGCCATCTTATTAGCACTTCTTTGTCTTCTTCATTCACCAAAGCAGCTACACAGGCGTTGTAAAACCATTTTATATGTACTTATTCGCATTGGTAAAGCTTAGCGTATTGTCTTTGAAAAAGTAGATATTGTGTAATACCAGTGTAAAAAGGCTAATGCTCACGGATAATTTCATGAACACTCAAATGATTTTTACTCACTTATAATGCTAAATCATTTTTCTACATAAAAGACATTATTTATTGCTGCTAGGTAGCTAAACAGTTAGTCATTAAAGTTCTTCTAAGCGACATATATATACAAGGCAAAAGTAACTGAATGTGTGAATGCAAGAGATTACAACAGAGGAATTGATTTAGCAAGAAAAGCCGGTCTAGAGGATCAGATCGATGATATCCTCTACCAAATGATTCTGGATCTCGCTATAACTGGCTATATGTACGATCTTAATCTGCTAGGAGAACGAGAACCCGTCTCGCTATATCATACCATTTACTAACATTTGTGGTAAATGAGTATTGAATGGGAACAAAAACGCTTCTTTTTGGGCTATTCAGTCTTAAAACAACTATTGAACCTACGAGTTATTCCGAGCGATGTTTGCCTAATAATTCTCTTGGAAGCCGCTAAACTTGTAGAAAGTAGCATCTTACCAAGATGAAAAAATATGTCGTATTAACCTATTTTTGTTATAGATCCTGAAGCAGTTTTCAAGAAAGAACATTTACTACAAGTGGAAGAAATGTGGCAGCATGTCAACCGGGATCATATCCCAGACATGCTGCCGCATTTGGATACAACTGCAGTAATCTTCTCGAGATCATTAAGTCGTTTTTTAGTACGGTAAATAACTTAAAAGATAAAAAGTAATGTTCATATTGTTGCTTGATCTTAAGTCAGATTTTTATGTCATAGCATTAAGAATTTGTTGGTCTGCGATGCAAAGTAAAGTAACGAGAACAAACAAGAGAATGTTTGTCCATTCAAGTGGTTCCCGCGTGAACATGGTCTTCTTTAACAACAAATATAAAACAAAGAATCCTTGTTCTGGAAGTGCCTGGCCAAAACAACAACATAGATAGCGACGATCGTGTCTTAGGCACCGGTGAAAAGCTCGTAGCAACTTGTAAAATATTTCTGTAGATATACATAATCAACAATGCTGACCGTATTACATACATTGAACAGGCTATGCTTTCTACATGAAAAGATCTTATATGTTAGTTTATTAGAAAGTCATTTGTACATACATATGTCAATATTGAGATCTGCAGTTAGATGGTCTATGCTATAGCTACAATGAGAGCAGAAAAAAGCATCAATACTAGACTACTACATAGAATACATAAGTAGACCGATACCATCTATTAATGAATAAAAGCGTTTATCATTATGTATTCAATTGGCTTGTATACACAATGGTAAACTTTCCCATTATTCTAACTAGATATCTAATAAGCCAATGACCCTTCATGGTATTATCAAATCTTACATATAAATTTGATTGGCCGATTAAGAAATATAAATCTTTTAGATTGATATTTCCAAAAAAAGATGAACATCTTCTGTATGGCGAGCATCTATATTACACATGTTATGTTAAACAAGCTGACTAAAAATTTACACACGGTAGATTTCACAGGTAGACAAGGCATCTTCCATGACAAAGTACTTTCCGCTAATAAATAATCTACACTTTTAAAATACTCTGATTAAAGTCATTGGTTCACTCAGCAATTGAGACGCTCATTCTTAAAGAGACGGTAAGATGCTTGTTCTAGTTTTCGTCACACATGAGACTTTTTTTTTTTTTTTTTTTTTTTTTTTTTTTGTACAGTGACTTTTAAGAGCCAAGTAAAAATAAAAGGTTAGGATATTTTGCTCGCAGTATTAGACCGTGTATCAATTAACTAGCTTGTTTTTATGCGAGGTGCATTGGAGAGAAGCTACATATTTTATGTATATTATCAATTATGTATACCCTTTTCACTACCACAGCTAATATACTCTTAGCTATACAGAGAAATGTAGACCATTCACCAAGAGTAAATTGGTTTTAGGTTATTGCTTTTTTAGGGGAAAGTTAATTTTAAAATAACTTGTATTGCACATCATGCAAAAATTAGTTTCCATTCTCAATAAATTTGCTCTGTGAAAACTAAAATGTCAACCCAATCCAAGTACTCATTTTACCAGGTATCTTCACATCAGGTACATAAGAGATAAATTGGACAAAAATACAGCATTTTGCAAGTTCCATATGATGGTACTACATGTAAGACTACGACGTTGTTGTATAGTTATAATTTTCAGTCTTTCAGTTTTCATAGGTTGTAGCAAGGTTTCACGAATATATTATGTGAATGAGAAAGTAGGCAAAATTAAAATTAGCTATATTGCATTACAGTGTATGTCTATATAGTATATCATTCCATTGAACTGCTTCTCATGTAGTATTCTCATTATTATTTTTCAGTGACAGTAGTTAGGTATATTTCCTATATTAGAGTAAACCATTGCTTTAGGTAGTACAAGCATAACATTGAAATCTGAAATATGCCTGGTTTATGTTAATACCGCATAACGCTTACTCAGCATTGTCAGAGTAAAGACAAAAATTACAAAGGTAGGTAGAGAGCTTGAAAGGTTCATTAACTGAATATCATATCTTTTTGTTTTTGTTTTTTTTTTTTTTTTTTTTTCTAGACCAATTATCTTTATTCTAAAACTGAGTTTATATGATGTCTCTCGTATCCTGGTACACTCACGATCTTTTTTTTTTTCATGTGGGAAACGTTAAGAAGTTGAAAATGGTACTTTGCTGAATTTTTCATGCGATTTTCATACTTCCTTACATCAATAAAAATAGAACTGGACTGAAACATGATGATGCTGCATAATTGCAAAGCTGGAATCAGATAACAAGAATACTTATCTCGAGTTATGATTATCCGGTTTTTTTAAGCTTAATGTTACTGTTGCAGTGTTTTATTAACATACGATCGAGATGTTTTCAAGATCAGTTATGTGATCAGCGGGAAAGAACAGGAGAAAGTACTTACCAAGTGCAACGTGGAAGGGTAAAATTACGGGAATTAGTGGTTCCTGCAACTAAAAACCTGAGTAGAGAATGAGGTTCAAGAACTTTATGCTGGTCCCTGAAAATCATTCCTGATCTAGTTTGAGTTTTTTAATTTTAATTTTAAAGAGTTAAAAGACGTCTAATAAAGACGCTTAATTGAAAGAAGTCTGCTATCCTATCCTTTTATCATATGGTACTTTCATGAAAACCAAGTTTCACATTTCGTAGCACAATGCAATTTAACAGTGCTATTAACTTCCTCTGTATCTTCTGTTACAAATTCACCAAATTTGGCTCTGACATAATGGATACAATGCCACCTAAATATCAGAACACCTGTGTTCTCACTGATTTTGAGCAATTTTATAGATCACACTACTATATTTATAGAATCACGACCAAAATCTCTTCAATTTATAACACTCAGTTTAGATTAGCAAAGAAAAAAAAAAAAAAAAGAGGATGTTAGGTATTACAATATATAATAATTAGAAGCTAACATATATCAAATAAATCAGATGATTACACTGCAGTGGAAAATCGGTATTCATATGAAAGATGACGTCCCTGAGTATTTACAGTGAAAATTACTATGTAAGACTATTTTTCCAACTTTGGCAAACCCTTTAGAATAAATAATGCGAGAAATCCGTGGTTTCCAGCGAATGAAAAACTTGGAAATTTGATCGTTTGCTGAAAAAAATATTCCCCACAATAAAAAACGGGAAACTTTAAAGAAATCATGAAATTACTTTGTGAGACATAATTTGTTTAACCAACATTTTGTCCTACATTCGATCAAAGGCATTACCACATCTTCTCTTTCTTTACACAATGTACTTGGGTAATTGAATTGTAAAAAACGGGATAAAACTTTAGGCCAGAGGGGTAATGGAAGAATTCAGTATAAAAAGATCGCGTTTTTTTCACCTTCCAAAGTTTTTTTTTTTTTTTTTCTACATCAAACAAGTCTTCAATTTCTTTTAACTAAAATGAAGTTCTCCAAGCTCTTTACAAAGCCAGCTCTTTGCATCGTTAGTATTTTCGTTTGCGTTGTTTCTTCTGAAACTGTCCCTACCACTGCCAATGTTCTCGTCAAGACTTACACTTGGGATGGCTCGAAATTGTCTGGTCAAATCTACGTAAGTATAAATATAGATGCATGAAAATTTCAGGGGAAAGTAACACAAGCTTGGGTTATAGGTTAAAAACATTGCTTACCAGAAGACTGTCTCTGTAATCTATTCTGATGCCAACGACAACTGGAACAACAATAACAACGTTATTGCTGCCTCTTATTCCAACGGCATTGACGGAACAAACTATGAATACTGGAATTTTGATGGTTCTATCAGCGGTGTCAAGCAATTCTACGTCAAAGTAAGTTAAGCCAATTAAAAGAGCGCTCAAAATAATTTTGCTGATTATTATCATCTGCAGTATGTCGTAAATGGAAACACTTACTACGACAACAACGGTTCCAAGAACTATCAAGGTAACTAATTTAATTATTGATACTATTAGCAGTAATTCTAATAATGTATTATATAGTTACGCAGACTTCCACCACTACTAAAACTTCTGCCACTACTACCACTACTTCTGGCACCACTAGTACCTCCACTACCGCTGCTCCTACTTCCACCTCCACCAGTTTCCCCACTGGTAACTCCACCGTCTCTAGCTGGATTCAATCCCAAGAAAAGATCAGTCGTTCTGCTATGCTCAAGAACATCAACCCTCCTGGATCTGCTACTGGTTTCATTGCTGCCTCTTTGTCTACTGCCGGCCCCGATTACTACTATGCCTGGACTCGTGACTCTGCTTTGACTTCTCACGTCATTGCCTACGATTACAACACTACCTTGGCTGGTGATGCTAGCACTCTCCAAACCCTCAAGGACTATGTTACTTTCTCCGTCAAGAGTCAATCTGTCTCTACTGCCTGCAACTGTCTTGGTGAACCCAAGTTCAACCCTGATGGCTCTTCTTACACTGGTGCTTGGGGTCGTCCTCAAAATGATGGTCCTGCTGAACGCGCCAGCACCTTCATCTTATTTGCCGACAGTTACCTCAAACAAACCGGTGATGCTAGCTATGTCACTGGTACTCTTCTCCCTGCTATCTTCAAGGATTTGGATTACGTTGTCAGCACTTGGTCCAACGGCTGTTTCGATTTATGGGAAGAAGTTAACGGTGTTCACTTTTACACTTTGATGAGCATGCGTAGAGGTTTGCTTGAAGGTGCTAACTTTGCTAAGCGTAATGGTGACAACACTCGTGCCAACACTTACACTTCTACTGCTTCTTCCATTGCCTCCAAGATTGATACTTTCTGGGTCTCTTCTGGTAACTATGTCCAAGTCAGTCAAAGCGTCACCGGTGGCGTAAGCAAGGCCGGTTATGACTGTGCTAACATCCTCGCTGCTAACACCGCTTCTATGCACGATGGTTTCTATACTCCCGGTTCCAGCAAGGTAAAAAAAAAAAAAAAATAGATAAACATGGATATGTCAAAATAAGTTGATCTAACCATTTTCTTTTAAAGATTCTTGCTACTGCTGTTGCCATTGAATCCAAATTCTCCAGCTTGTATGGTATCAACAACAACTTGGCTAACTGGCTCGGTACTGCTATTGGTCGTTATCCCGAAGATACTTACAACGGTAACGGTAACTCTCAAGGTAACCCTTGGTTCATCTGTACCAATGCTTTTGCTGAACTCTACTACCGTGCTATCAAGGAATGGACTCAAGCTGGTTCCGTCACTGTTGACAGCATTAGTGTAAACTTCTTCAAGAAATTCGATAGCTCCGCTGCTTCTGGTACCAAGTACACTGTGGGTACTTCTGCTTTCAACAACTTGGTTCAAAACATTGCTCTCGGTGCTGATAAGTTCTTGTCCACCACTCAATTCCATGCTGCCACCAACGGTTCTTTGTCTGAACAATACAACCGTGATTCTGGCTCTATGACTGGTGCTCGTGATTTGACTTGGTCTCACGCTTCTTTAATCTCTGCTTCCAAGGCTAAGGCTGGTGTCCCTGCTCCTTAAATAAGCAAAAAAAAAATATCGACTATTTTTTTCTATCTCATCTATGTTTAACTCATTAAAAAAAAAATAAAATTCATATACTTTAGTTTCTATCCTTTCAAATTATATATAAAGAGTATCTAGTATGTATTTCTCCTTATTACTACATTTAAATTTATCCAATGGTTGGCTTGCGTA
The DNA here is from genome assembly GCA_000697295.1 of Mucor indicus B7402. NCBI lineage: Eukaryota > Fungi > Mucoromycota > Mucoromycetes > Mucorales > Mucoraceae > Mucor > Mucor indicus. The sequence goes on along the minus strand of JNEK01001095.1, from coordinate 3,732 downwards.
TGCCATGTACCCTTATAATCCCCTTTTGAAGTCGATCACTCTTTTGTGTGTGCATGTGGTTTTTTTGTTTGTGCCTAACAACCCAGTCAAATCTTTCCGGTATTTAATTAGTAATCCAACTTCAGGATGTGATACTTATTTCTCCCTTTTTTTTTTTTTTCTGTTTTTTCTTTTCTGTATCATGGCTGAAACTCCTAAAATTATTCGGAATACTTCTGCAAAAGAAATCACAGCAATATATAATACAAACCTTGCGGGCAAAGTGGCTATTGTCACAGGCGCGAATTCAGGCTTAGGCTTAGAAACTGCGCGTGTCTTGGCTTCTGTCAACGCCAAAGTCATTATTCCCTGCCGCACACTTGAAAAATCTAACTCGGCTATCCAGTTCATTAAAAAAACGGTTCCTGAAGCAGATTTGATTCCCTTACAATTGGACTTGTCTGATCTTTCCTCCATCAAATCTTTTGTAGACGCCTTTTTGCAGCTCGATTTACCGCTGCACTTGCTTATTAATAATGCTGGAATCATGGGACCGCCCAAGACTTTCACAAAAGATGGATTTGAGAGTCAGTTTGGCGTCAATTATTTAGGCCATTTTTATCTGACGCAATTACTTACAAACAAACTAAAGTCAAGCGCCCCATCACGTATCGTCAATGTAAGCTCCAGTGGCAATTACTATTTTTGTTCTAGTGAGGGGTTGGATTTCACAAATCTGAATGCAGAAAGGCTCTACTCACCGTCATTAGCATATGGTCAATCGAAACTTGCAAACATTCTTCATGCAAAAGAGCTTCAAAGACGGTTTGACCGTGAAGGAGTGGATGTGGTTGTTACAAGTGTGCATCCAGGAGCTGTAATAACAAATCTGGCAAACTCATCGAGTGGTTTGGTCACTTTGTGGGATGCAATGCGTAGGGCCAGAAGTGCATGGACATTTGCGAAGGAGCTTATACACATGAAAAAACCAGAAGTGGGTGCTTCAACAAGTATTTATTGCGCTGTGTCACCTGATATAGTCAAAGGAGGACATTATGTTGATAATGCATTAAGTAATGATTTGTTGAATGAACAAGTAGACAATGAAGACATGGCCAAGCAGTTATGGGATATATCTGAAAAGTTAGTTTTGAAAGAATAAAAATCCATAAGTTACGGATGGTCTTTACTATGCATTAATCTCGTTCAGTGAGCTTAAATATAAACCGGGGAAATGTTACACATGTTCATATCAAGCTTTTTGCTAGTACTGTGTACCAGAGAGGTATTTAGAGCAGCATTTTTACATTGAGATTGCGTACCAAAAAACAGTGTCTTACCTTGAAGCTACCAAACGTCACTGTCAAGTTGGCATTAAAAGAACAGTAATCTACAAATTTTTGTGTTTGAGATTACACCAGCAATGCTAAAGATAATACAAATGACGATGCTGTCCTCTTAGTAGATATATGTCATAGTTGTCACGAAAATAAAATTTGATGAGCAATTCGCAAAAATTATTTTTGCCTGTGTTTTCTGAAGTTTTAATGCAGCCGCGTATTTTTCGACTTTGAATCCTTTTGTGTTTCTAAGGGTTTATACTTTGCTAAATCGAACCAGCTTTTATAATAACTAAGAAAATTAGGTGTAGTGAGGACAAAACCACTCACTCTGGATTCGAGTATGAGTGTATAATGAAGACTAACAAATTCTCGATAGTGCGATGAATGGCTCATTTAATATTGCCATACTGAAGTTTAATTGAAATGACCATTGATTTGTACCTTGTTTGAACATCTAATAACGTTGTGCCTACTACCGACGCTGAATTAGTATAGTTCCTTCTTTCCAAATGCCTAAATCACAGTCTCTCTTTAGGATATCGCTGGAACCCAGAAACGTGTGTTGTAGTCGGTCCCAATCCTTTACGTCGCAAATACTACCTATACAATATTGAGTTACCTAACGAAGATCAGTCCTTTACCTTGGTTTTCTTGTAAAATCTAATGGTGTTATAGACAAACAAGCGCTCTTACAGCAAAAAATCATCAAAGCACTTGGAACAATGACACAACTTACCATACTCGGCGTAAACAAAATGGCTTCGACTTTCTCCTTTCAATGCGTTTCTAAGCTCAAATTATACGGCAACAACTAGTATACGGTTTAGCTATCAAATTTTTTAACCTGCGAGGATTTCGCTCAGTAGAAAGCTGCGAAAGCCAACGTATACGCCAGATATTTGAAGGGCGGCCATTTACCTCAACCAAAGTAATGTGACATATATCTTGTAAATTTACCCATTGTATAAGACTGTATCTCCATACTTCAAGCACATTTTCTTTTTAGATCATCCCTCCTACCGGATAATGCATTATTAACAGAGTTAGTTATTACCATATTCACAGTCTCAACATACATCAAAATGGTACTATTTATCCAATTCAGCCCTATATCAATGAATTTATAACGGTAGTAGCCCATTTGATAGCGCCATATAGAAGTTCGAATCGAGACAAGCATAGATTTATACCTTGAGTGACCGGCTGATGATGTAGTTAGTGTTCATCCGCATGTCCACAACAAGAAGTGAATGGTTCCGACGTGTACGATGACGACTTGGCTGGCTTCCTCTCGGTAAACCTCAAGTATGTTCTTTCCATCTACTTGTTTCTTTTACTCGAATGCATGATTTTTCTTGTCTTAATACGCACAACCATCTTCAAATGACAAAAATCTTCAACGATCCTTTGTCTTTTTTTTTTTTTTTTTAAAAAAAATTGCCTACTACCGACATTCATAATATACTAAGAAAGAAAGAAGCTCTATTGATGCTTGGCTTGCTTGTTGGCCGTCCATATGTGCTCCCCTACTTGTAATGGAGAATTTGACTCATTGTTCTCTGCTACATACCCGAAGCTTTCGATCAACTCGACATCCCCTTTGTCAATCATCTTGTTCACATCAAGGAAGTCACTGCGCGCGCTGCCTGAAATGATCTCACTGTGGATTCAAGTCATATAAAATGTAAACTAGATAAAAGAGAGTTACTAAAATGCAATAAAACTAAGCTGTGTATACTATAATAACAGTTCATTTAAGAAGAAAATAATGTTTAATAGGAATATTAATCAAGTCATTTCTTCTTTGTTGCTTTAAAAATGTATGCATTTATGGTGGCGTTACCTTTTCAATTTGTGTTCCTTTTCTTTATGCACTTGAAAAAACCGTGATAGTAATAAAAGAAACGCTACAGCTGTTCGTGTTCGACGTTTTTTTTCCAGCAGCAGAGAAGCGCATACTTGAAAAAAAAAAATTGCGCCTTTTCAGTGCGAATACTATCCCTCCCTCCCCACATCAACAGAAATTTATATTCTACACCGCAATCTGGCCAGGGCAATACAGTATCCAAATGCTATATACTTATTGATCATTTTTATTTAAAACATTATTTAACCACACCACTAGCGCATCTATTGATAACCAAAGTTATAAAAATCCAAATACTCACTGTCTATATATTGGCATCAATTGCTTCGATCATAGTACTCCTTTCTTCGGTGCTCTATCTGTTCTTTCGTTGCCTCATTAAACGGGTTTAGCGGTTCTATTTTTTTTTTTTTTATAAGAAAAGCATTAGAATAGCCATATCACAAAATTGAATATTCAATTCACATTACCTGATGCCTGAACATGTTCAGGCACTTTGAAATAAGAGCTTCTGTAAATCCTCAGACACTCTTCCAGGTCTTC
>JNEK01001093.1:0-52450 GCA_000697295.1 Mucor indicus B7402 | reverse complement strand
CCTCTTTTTTTTTTTTTAAAAAAAAAAAAAAAAAAAAAAAAAAAAAAAAAAAAAAAAAAAAAAAAACGGTAATTAAATTCCCTCTAATAAATTCTCTTTGAATCCAAGTGATCGGTTATTGTTATTGGAAGCGTGTTTGGAAAAGATAACAAAAGCATTGTTACATAAGATTCCCTCATTAAAAAGCAGTATTTGCACTTATAATGTGTAACAACTCTTGTTTTATCTATCTTTTTTTTCTCTTTATTTATCTTAAAAATGCCCAAAGTATTAGTCACTGGATGTGTTCATGTTACAAGCGATATGATAGAAGAGCTTCGAGAAAAACACACCATTGAATACTATACATCAAAATCACGTAAAGAGTTCTTTGAGGACTGCAAAACAAAATACAAGGATGTCTCTATTATCTACAGGTCTCATGAGTCAAGTACTGTTATTGGCCCATTTGATGCTGAACTCATCGCAGAATTACCTACCACTGTCAAATACATACTTTCCCGAGCATCCGGTTATGAAGCTATTGATGTGGATGCATGTGCAGAGCGCAATATTCGAGTAGCCCATACACCTTTTGCTGTAGACGATGCTACTGCCGATATCGCAGCTATCCTCATCCTTTCCTGCTGCAGAAATATAATAGCTGCTTCTAATAATTTACGTAATGGTCATTGGCGTCACGGTGTTCGAATGGGTACTGATATTCAAGGAAAAACACTGGGTATCCTAGGTGCAGGTGGTATTGGCCGTACATTAGCCAAGCGTATGTCTGGCTTTGATCTAGCAAAGATTCAATACTACAATAGAAATCGATTGCCAAAGGAGCTAGAAGGTGAATTGGACTATGTAGATTTCGAAACATTATTAAGAACATCGGATATAATCTCTGTTCATTGTCCATTGAATGCATCTACTACTCATTTATTAAGCTTTAAAGAGTTTGCGATAATGAAAGACCATGTTATCATCGTCAATACAGCTCGGGGCAAAGTCATTAATGAAGCTGCCCTTGTCAACGCTTTAGAGAGGGGTAAAGTTTTATCGGCCGGATTGGATGTATTTGAAGATGAGCCGAAGATCTCACCAGGCCTATTATCACATCCCCGTTGTGTCTTGTTGCCCCATATTGGAACTTTTACAAACGAATCCATGTACAAAATGGAAAAGCTCATGATAGATAATCTAATAGCCGCTTTAGAAAAAGACACGTTACTCACCCCTGTACCAGAACATAAACGCTTTTTCCAATAAAAAAGACCCTTCATAAAAAAAAAAGATGTTGCATGAACTCAATGCTCTATTTCGTTCATTTTATTGGATTGACTGTGTACAAAAAGAGTTCTCTAAATAAGGAAAGCACCAGTAAGAGCAATAACAGGAGAACCTGTTACACGAGGTAAACTCCATGCAACTGCACTCATAGTTTCAGCAGAGCCAGCGACATCCAAATGAGTGAAACCAATAGACATTTCCTTATTATCCAAACCATACTTATTCAAACCAGAAGCTTGTAACATAAAACCAGCAGGATATTGGTGACCACGGTTTGTCATTGTAGAAGGTTGGTCGTTAGCAGATACAATATCTTCGCTGGAACGACCAGGGCGAACACATTCAATATCTTCACGACGTAAAGTAGAGATTTCAAAAGGATCGGCTAAAATATGACCAGCATCATGAATACGTCTACTAATCTTATGTTTGCGAGCAAAGCCATTGTCAAGAGAGATACCATAGCCATCGTAAGCACGGAGGGCATGGCCAGTTAAGGTAGCACAAGTGAAGATGAAAGCAGGTGCATTTGCTGAGGGGCTATTGGACTTCTTATGAGCAACAGCTCTTTCCTTGAATTCACACAATAAATCGGTCATTACCATACGACCTTCAGCATCTGTGTTGCCTACAAGGACACGAGTACCGTTTCTAGAAACAATGACTTCATCACTCACATACATATCAGGACCAACAGAATTGCGTACAAGGGAAACAGCACCAGTAACATTGACCTTTTCAGGAGATAACATAGAGATAGTCTTAAAAAAACCAATAACGGCAGCAGCACCACACTTGTCTCTGGACATATCTCTCATATGACCACTGCACTTGATATCAGCTCCACCAGTATCATAAGTGACACCTTTACCAACAAAGTAAAGGCTAACGTAAATTAGATTCTAATCCTTTTTTTTTCCCACGTACGTTGTACACTTACTTTTCTTTAACCTTTGATTGATCAGGAGAGATATATTCAAAATGGATAACGCGAGGATGATGACGTTCAACAGCTAAAGAGGCACGAGTAACAGCATGAGCCAAAGGATAATTCTTCTTGATTTCTTCAATATCAGAAATAACAGTGACCTTTACATTATCAATACTGGTAAATTGCTCTTCAACGTACTTTGTAATATTGATGGGGGACATGATTTCGGGATCAGGGTTACCAATGTCCTTGGTCAAACGACGACCAGCCTCCATAGCAGAAACGTATTGAATGAGTTGTTCTTGTTCCTTGATGTTATTAGCAACAATATCAATGGATTCTAAAGTCTTGATGGGCTTTTGGGTACGTTCAGCATGTCTACGAACATCAACAGGCTCAAAACTAGCTTCCAAAAGACCCAATAAAGTGACTTCAATAAAGTGTTTATATTCAGGCACATTTTCACCAAAAGTCCAGAAAGAAGCATCAGAACGTTCAAAAGTAGGTTCATCAGCAAAACAAACTAAAGGGTTCTTCATGCCCACCTTAATCGCTTTAAGACCAGCATTATAAGCAGCATCCTTGAAGCGTCTAGCATCATCAAAATCATTATATAAAGTACCAGTAGGAGCAATCAAAACACGCTTATGAGGCTGTCCATTTTCAGGAAGAACCAATTGCAACGATTCACCCAATGTAGCGTCTAATTCTGAAAAAGCTTTAGTACAAGGAATAACCTTATACAAAGCTTCCTTTTCAGTGAAAAAAACAATTAAGCCGTCATAGTTGGAAGCCTTGGATTCAAGAGTTTCAACAAGATTGTTGCTGGACGAAATCAAGTTAAGCTTAGGTAACTCCATTTTATGTTTTGTAGTTGGAGAAAAAGCGAGACAAAAAAAAAATTTTTTTTTCCATTTTTATACAATTGAAATCGCATTGAAACTCCGAATTTTCGTTTTTTTTTTTTTTTTTTAAAAAAAAAAAGTACACTGTATTGGGCCCTGACTTCTTCTGAGAGTAAGAAATTGAAAACCTATAGCAAGAGAGCACACGAAAGTAAAAGATATGGAAACAGCAAAAAAAAAAAAAATAATTTTAATAAAGAAGGAAATACAATATGATAGGTTGAAAGAGGAGGGGATTGAGTAGCGCTTAAGAAGGGGGAACGAAAAGAAGTCCCCTCATTCATCATGTAAAGGTTGAGTGGCCGAGCCTGTTGGAAAACTTAAGTTGCTGCTGGCGGGAGTTAATGCGGGAGGCAAGGGTTTGATCTAGTGCTTTTTTTAGTGGTTCATTGAAGCTGGTAAAAATGTCCGGCGACAAGGTACTTGGTAGGCCCACCAACACGTTTGACATGTTCTTATGATTCGTTGTTTTTGAAGTTATTCAGCTGTTTTTTTTTAAAAAAAAAAAGTTAATGTTCAATGTGGTTGGATTATTAATAGTTCTAGTATCATTAGAATCAAAGCTATTGTCAGTGTTAACACCGTGTTGTGTTAACTGTTTCTTAAAATCAGAGCTATAACTGATTAAGGACAAGGAGTACGACTACATGGTGATTAAGGTAATGAATATTAAAAAAGCTGGCACTATTTATGCTGCAACGAGGTGGAGTCAAACGGAAGCTGATAATAAGATATGCGCGATGTACTTGATCACCTTTTGTGCTTACATATTTGTGTATTCTTTACTTTGGTCATTCAACACCAAACAATTAGAAAATATAGTTATGCAAGAATAACTGCTTGTAATATCAGACTTTAATTACCCATATATCACAGGCCTTTCCTTTCTTTTTAATAGAATGCACTTGACTTCGGTCAAGTGATTAGCATATAAAGTCCTATAATTGATTCCTTATTGCATAACATGTTTATTAATATCTTGCAAAATTTCTACATGAGTTGATCCGATCGCTCTTTCTGTATAAAATCAGGCAGTTTTAAATAAACGCAAAGTATACAAACATCACTCTTCTTTAAACCTTTGTATAATGTATTGTATAGACAAAACCATGAGGAAGTATCTAGAGCTCTCATTATAACACACCTAAAAACTTTTAATAGCTGTACAATTTTGAAATGTAACTAAGCTGTCTATTTTTTCAATATATATTCCAAGAAGCTATAATTGGTTTTGTTCTATTGTTCTTGTTAGACTTTTTTAGCATCTGTCAAACCTCGCATAAGCTATCATTAAATTAATTTTAAATAGTCTTAGTTAACATATCGCAGAACCAAATTTAAATTTAATTCAATGTAAGCTTATAATAAGACGATGCGTGGACCACCAAAGGTTAAGATTATAGGTTATGTAGATTTTTTTTTTTCAATAGTAGCAATGGCATTTATTTCATGTTTTCTATAATACCAGTGTTTTACTAATGTAATTACTGCGTGCAGTAAGAAATCTTGTCAGAGCCAGTGAGATAGGTACAGACATTCTTGGGGGTGTTGGAGTTCTTGCTGACATTGACACCAGTAATAGAGAATCCTGAACAAGGGGTTCCTGAAGAGCAGTTGATGTTAATAACGGGGTTTTTCGTAGCGGAGGAAACAGAACTAAAGTCATTTACGTTAGTTGAGAAAATAACAACAGTATTGCTTTTATCTTACCCAGTAATATCGTTGATAATAACATCACTAATAGAAAGAGATTGTTTGTCATTAGAGTTGCAGTATTGCAATTGGTTGTTATCACAGTAGTGTGTGGTGATAAGAACTGGGTTTTCGGTGTTGATGAGCTTGACGTGTTCAAAGTGAATATCGCTTACGCTTCCCTTTCCGCCTGGCCAGGTCTTGATACGGATACCATTTTGACAATTGGTACAAGTACTGCCAGTAACTGTAATTAGCTCAACAGTTTCTGTAGCGCCGCCCTTACCGAGAGAACCTACGCTGAAACCATGGCCATTGACGCAGTTGACGTTAGACACGGTAACATTCTTGACACCTAATTTGAATAGAGTGTATGCCTTTAGTTAGTTGTTCTTTCAATAACAAAGATATAGGAACATACCGCCATTGACAGCCATACAATCATCACCGACTGTGAAGTCAGAATCTCTAACAATGATGTTCTGGGATGAAGAGATATCAAGACCATCGCTAATAATGACAGGTGAGTGAGTTATTCATAAAATTAAAAGCATTAGAGCTTACGTATTCTTGGGAAGCTTGCTGCTGCTAGATTTAGTATTAAGAGTAATCTTCTCGAGAACAAGATCATTGGCACTGGTTACACCTAAATGGGCGCGAGGGGCGTTTGTGATCTTGAAGTTTCTGAAAGTAGAATGAGTAGCACTAATTCTAAGAACAGTAGGAGCATTGTTGTTTGCAGCATCATACCAAGCTTGGCCACCACCAACAAAGTTACCAACACCATTACCATCCCAGTGAATATTACTTCCTTTGATCTTGAAGTAAGTGTTTTCACCGACAAACTTGTTGTAACCCGGCAAATTGACAGTACCATAGAATTGGACATTGACGTTGTCAATACCAGAAATGTCGACCAAAGAATTGAGGTTGTAGGTAGTTCCCTGGGAAAAGACAACGGTACCGCCGTTCTTACAAGAGTTGAAGGCACTGACAATGGCACTGGCATCATCGGAAGTGCCACCCTTGATGGTACAAGTTATTGTAGCAGCTTGAACAGAAGTAGCTGTCAAGGCGAAAAAGGCAAGAGCAGAAGAAATAGAGGAAATAGAAACCATTGCGAATGAGGTGTTATTGATTGTTTGAAACTGATCTCGATCAAATACTCCTCTATTTATATACAATCAAGGAGAATTACTATTTTGCATAACTTCCGATGGCAAATCCGAAAAACACATGTCACCCCTCCGTTTTTTAATGGACGCCTTTCAAAATCACAAATTAAATTAAATTAATTATTTGTCTATTAAGCCTCGGTAGGTATCTAACTATCAGTTTTCTTGAGGTTTGAGCAATGGGGCTATTGTTACACCTTGTGCAAAAAAATAATAAATTTTGGCTTACCTAACCCACACTTCAAAAATGAGTTTTCAAAGTCATCCAATATGCACTTGGTGTCACAGATATTAAAGACCTGCAGTACTCATTTCCCAGTTTTATTGAATGCATGCAGCGTGCTAACCCCTTATCTTCAATTTATGTGACACTTTCAACGATTATAAGTCATGTAGTTTGTTGATGGAGAATGTATTAGTCACTCATTTGCTTTGACGCGTTTCTTATTTAATAGACAACACTTGCTTATGGCTATTTTTCCTGCTCCTCAACGTGGCTCTATAAGAGTCTACTAAAATCTGATAATTTTATGTGCAATCTGCGGAAGTACAGAGCCTGGTATAGTGTAAATAGTTTTTGTACATTCATAAAACGTTTCCGCAACAACCAAAAACAAGCACTGTAACCTGTTATTTGTAGACTCAGTTGTTGTTGGAAAGCCAAAGTAGAAACTATTTACTACAGAAAAAATCAAGTGCAATGACGCGATACCAATTTTGCGGATTAACTATTATTTGCTCGATCTTTCAAGTTATTTAACAATGTCACAGGGGAAAAATGGCTCTATACAATATCTCCTTTCTTTAATGCTCTTGTGTGTGTTTGTATGAAGAAGTCTATTTTACAAAAAACCGCGTAATTCATGTAGGCAGCAATTGCGTTTTACAACTCAGTCTCCTTTGATCGATTTGTAATTAAAACGTGGCTATTTCTTAGCTACTAATAAATGAGAATGAGCACTAAGAACTACAATATCTATCCTCGGCTTCAAAAAAAAAAAAAAAAAAGCTGATGAAAGAAATAACGTACTGCAAATGTGAGGTTTTCGTATTTTGTAGTAAGATAATAATCCATATATTATGTAGGTATATGCACATTGAAGCAAGGGATCGAGTTCTAGGTCTTTGTGACACAGTAAGACAAACTGCTACGATTGAAGCACTGGCAGATGAGAAAACTTTGTGGGCTATACAGCCTGAATCGATTCTTCTTTGACTGTTTTATATCGAATGATGTTCATATATTCATTACAGTATCAGAATCGCAAAGTATATATAATGGCAGTAAGTTTAGTTATATAAGCATTTCGCTCGATTTCAAAAAAAAAAAAAAAAAAAAATAATGTGTAAATAAATCAGGTGTAAATTACATAATGCACAACAGTTTAAAAATAAAAGCAGCTTTTCATTATATGTATACTCTCGCCCAAAGCGTCTTTTTCAAAGGCCATGGTCTTAAAACCTTCTCTCAATAAAGTACTCCCGACCTCAGAGACTAGAATATGCTTTAGAAGCTCGATAAAACCAGGTGTGCTGTTGGTAAGATGGTATTAAGATATAATTTTGAATGCATCTTTCCTGAAATGACGTAAAACTACTTTAGAATAGATTTCAGCAATTTCTAGCCCATACTCCAACTAATGGTATTACTTCACTAGAGTATATATACTTTTACAACTGCATCATTAATACTTACACAGAAAAGACCAGTGAAATTCCTATCAAATTACTTACTTGCATAATGGTACAGATGAAGCCCTCGCGAACAAGTCTTTCTTTGGCTGCTGCTGCAACTCCTTTGAATGGGTTTTTTGTTTTATGAAAGTCTACTTGAAATCACCGCTTTTCTGCGTGCTGATGATTCTCACTGTCAATATTGTTAAGTTCAAATACTACTACTTGGAGATTTTTTGAGCAAGAGTGATCACTCACACGACATTTAATTTAAAAGCGACATTAGTACAATACTACTCCTCTTCAAGCTTTTCAGTTATCTACTTTCTCTTTGCCATACGGTTTTTTTTTTTCTTGTTCTCCAAAAGATCTTTATCTGTTTACTATCAATCTTATTAGACATTCTAGCTCAGAGTCCTTCTTCTATAAATATAGCACTGTCCAAACTAATATCGTTGCAAGCGTTACAGATGTAACAATGATGCATATTGCTTTCTCGTGCTTCAATATTTCGTTGCACATAGTACTTTGTCGAGTGTGGTTACCGTTTCCAATAAAAATACTAGCAAACACACTCGCTTTCTACCAGGCGATGGAACCAGACCTTGGTCAGCCGATGCTACCTGAAATTTTCCAAGTGCTAGTTGGTGGATCCGAGAGCGGTTATGCCTCTCGCTGACATATTTTTGTACATGCGGCACATTATTTTAACTATTTTCCTTTTGAACCTTGATATGGTACAACTCAAATGCTGACGAATCACTTTGGGCGGCGGATACCACATGTCTGCCTTAAGCGATTAACCTATAGTTCCTTCTTTGGCTTTTTTCCACGATTCACTAGAGTCACTCAACTCCCAAGAAAGCTCGCCGTTCGACAGATTACCAATAAAGCCTAGAATTTCAGCTTTTCAATTGAATATTGTATTATCACACATAAGTAAGGGGAATATATGTAGTAATAAATCATCTACAAAACGCTGGATATTCTGAATCCTTTCTGGTATATAAAAATCTAGCTTCAAGAGAATTGACGTCGTTTGTAGACAACATTTTTGCAGTTGATTTTGTTAACTGTGCTGTGATTACATCATCGATACCTCCAGCGCTTAGATAGCTACAGTATTTGTTCTCAAAAGACTGATAAAAAAGATGTAGGTAGTTACCTTTAACGCGAAAAAAAAAAACCCCCTAGCAACTTTCTACAATCAGCAAAACTCTGAGCATGATAAAGTCCTTTATTGTAGTGGCTCTAAATAGTTGTGCTTTATGCAATCGTACTAGTAAATGTCGTCATTCTCTCTGACAGTTATCTCATAAAAGTCTGCTCATTTTATAGTTCATGCCAGATTCCCTGTTAAGGCTATCTGAGCAAATAAGGGCTTCCTTAGTATAGACAATTTTTCTAAAAAAAGTAAACCATAGTGGAGCCGATTATCCGCTATCCATGTATGGAGATTTATTGTGATCGCAAGCTTTAGAGGTGCATAGTGTGGGTATACGATTAATTAACTATGTTGCTCTAAAGTGGTGTCACATCTATGCATTATACCGAAGCCAGAATTAGTCATTGCATGACGCTTGAGCTTCCCAAATTTGTATAAACTATCGCTCCTGATTTTTTCTTGCTCCTCCTTCTTGCTTTGAGTGCTCTTTCATTATTGTATCTCCGCCTGAGCGATTATTTGGTGTCTACCTAACAAATTCTCTGAAACGACTCCTAGTTGCAACCTCTTTTTTTCTCTATCTAACTTACTTCAATAAGCAAAAAGGTTAAAGCTATGTTAGTTAGCAAAAGTATGGCTTATTTTAGCATACAAAGGGGAAAGGAGATTTCTTCTTTTATTTAATTTATATTCTTTGGTAGAAATAATGTAGTTGGTTTATTTAACCTATGAATACGTAGATGTCTTCGTAAATTACTTTGCACACTGAACTTTTTTCCACAACAAGGTTCAGTGCAAACAAATGGTTTTTCACCTGTATGAGAATACGTATGTGTACGTAAACTAGAAGGACGAGTGAATCCCTTTTTACAGTAAGGGCACACATATCTAGCGTTACTGGTCGATTCTTGATTATCAGAAGAAGTTTTTACTTTCTCTTCTTTGTCTTCAGTGGCGGTAGTAGTTGTGTTTGGGTTTGGTAATAATACCGGCAAAGTATTCGCAGTAGATGATGATCTTGACTCATTCATCGTGCTAAGCTTAGAAGGAAAAGGACGAATAGTAATAGAAGAGGCATAATTATGTGTGAAATCAGAATAAGACCTAGAATGAGTTCTATTTCTTGAAGATGAAGGTAGCAAATTTTTAAGGGACATTATTTCCTTTGGACTTTTTTCGAGTGACAATTGTTGCATTTCATGTGGGAGAGAATATCCAATGGTATCTTGTTGTGTAGAAGAAGGAGCAGTAATAGATGAAGTTGTTGACTGTTTACTAATATTGGTGTCATCATTATTAATAAAGACGGTGGTGCTAGTAAGAGGGGTATAATTTGTTCTGTTAGTAGTAGTAGAAGAAGCTGTTATGGATGGGATAGGTGGTTGTGGTTGTGGTGGCAATATATTATGTCGACTGTAATTTGTACTACTTGTAATATGCTCAGAAGCATGTCTTCTATGTCGGTGAAGGTAGCTTTTTCGTTTTTGATGCTGATGATTTCGAGATGAAGAAGAATAATCTAAAGATGTAAAGCTACATATTAGAAAACTGTGAGAAAATACAAGTAAGCGTATTATTCATTCACCTATTAAACCAGGGCCACCTTCCAGTAAGTCCTTTATTGATGGTAAACTTAATTTTTCACTCATAAGCCCTACATAAATCTACTACAATAGTCAGAAAAAAAAAAAATAGAAAACGCGCTAAAAAAGATAATGTTGCAGAAATACAGTAGGTGTTTCCAGAAAATAATTAGAAGGCTTTTACTACCAATCAAAATCGACATAGAATATTATATCATCGCTATACGCAAAATTCTGTAAATCAATATGTCTCAGCAATTACCGTATGCCTGTCTTTGTGGTGTATTATTAAGCAAGACAACTGTATATATGTGATACAACAAGGCATTCTCTTAGGAAAAAGCACAAATAATGCCCTTTTTAATCAAAGTAATATTACTAGTAAATGAATGCAGTGATTTTATTAACAGCACCCATCGTATGTGTAGCACAGGAAAATAACATTAACAAGCTTGATACAATCCAATGAACCAGTAACACAACAGATCTTACATATGAAACCATAGACTCCATAGTTCACAGTTATCATTTTTTTCCAAGCAACTAAACACATTTGCTTTTGAGAAGTATAGACCTTTTCTTTTGATGAGTGACACCTGAAATTTCCCACACGGAGACCTCTCTGTTATTAGCGTAATGTAGCTTATCTTTTTATTTTTTTTTCCCATTAAAATACAGATTATAGTATACATGGCAACAGTAGCTCAAAAGTTTATTAGCAATCCATACTTTGCAGTAGTTGGAGCAAGCACGGCCCGTGAAAAGTTTGGTAATAAAGTTTTGAGATGGTAAGAGCAAAATAGAGAGAGTACTTTATTCTAACATCTTCATGTAGGTATCAGTTGAATGGCTTGAACGTAACACCTATTAACCCTGTAGGTGTGCACTCTCTTTAAATACATAATGACTGATAATAACTGCCTCGATAGAAAGAAAAAGAGATTGAAACGCTTGAAGCTAAATCTTCTATTAAAGAGTTACCTTCCCCCGCTGAAACTTCATTATCTATCATTACACCACCTCCAGTTACCCTGAAGGTTTTGGAAGACGCCAAATCTTTGGGGTTCAAGAGTATTTGGATACAGCCTGGTGGCGAAGATCAAAAAGTACGTGAATTCGCTAAAGAAAATACAGACATAAATATTATCTTGGGTGGTCCTTGTATTTTAGTAGACGGACCAAGCCTTTTACAAACAAGAGGAAAACTTTAGTTATGATTAAGCCATTCTTAGCTAATTAAGGAACAGAATCGAATAAATGAACTACATTTTAAAAAAAAAAAAGGAGCATGCTCTCCACTTCCCTCAAATAATTCCTGTCTGTTCCAATACAAAAAAAAATTAAAGCAAATATTTTGAGATTCAACAAAAACCAAGAATTTATTTACTGTGAGAAATTTAGTTCTTCTATTAAACAAATTTGAATTAGCATTTGATGACCTTAACACTGGGCTACTTTTTACCTTTTGGAATCTGAATCTGGGAGGAGGAAGACGGTTGCGACGGTCAACGACAGAACGAACACGAACAACACGAGCGTGAATAGCACAAGAAATACAGTAGTGGAGCTTAACGTAGATCTTGGGGATGGTGTATTCTAATAATGATGTCAATTTTATGTCATTATTCATCACAACCCAGTGAAAA
Source organism: Mucor indicus B7402 (assembly GCA_000697295.1). Lineage (NCBI taxonomy): Eukaryota > Fungi > Mucoromycota > Mucoromycetes > Mucorales > Mucoraceae > Mucor > Mucor indicus. The sequence continues at coordinate 40,407 of JNEK01001093.1, read as the reverse complement.
TTTACCTTCGTAGATAGAAGCTTCTTGGAGATCACGGACAGCGGCGGCTTCAATCATGTTACGGATAGTGAAACGCTTGATAGCCTTGTCCTATAAACAGCACTGTATTGAGTATGATGTAAGCATGCTACCAGTAACTTTGTTATTACCTTGGGGACACAGCGGTAACAGTTGATACAACGGACAAACTTAGTGTGGCCACGTCCGTGCTTGTTACGACCATTGTTTCTTCTCTTACAAGTCTATAAAAAAAAAGAGATGGTGTTTAGAATATGTGCTTTTTGTTCGATGTTCATCTCGTTGTAAACGTCTTCTCAAAAGTTGAAATTGTTGGTATTTCGAACAGTTGATATACAATTAGATGAACGTAGAATGATATATTACCATGATGGATGGATGTCCCGAATTGAAGGATTTTTGAAAGGAGGCTTCAATAATTCGCTTGCCTGCAACTTCTTTTGATTCCTCTGTCTCTCCCCCAATTATCTTTTTTTTCGTCCTCCCAAGAAAAATTACACTCCGGTGACACCGGACATTTTATCTACTTTACCATAACAACTTTGAAAGCAGCATATAATCATTTAGTATCCTAGGAACTAGTACTACTAAACGTATATAGCACTTCTCTACCCTCCCTATATATCAATTTTTATCTCATAAAAGAAGAATTTCATCTTAGTTGCCACCAGCTCTAAACCCTGATATTAATGCACACTTTTTTTTTTGGAGAATTGATAAAGCTGGATGCTATGATTATTTGTTCACATTCTCATAGGTATTTGGCCAAACTGACTTCATTGTGTTTGGGAAGTATTTATATTTTAAAAACAAGAAAGTATATATTACAAAATAGTATGGACATTTTAGTCAAGGTTTTCTTGTTGTGGAGTTTCATCATGGACGTAGCTGTAGGACTTTTCATTTGTTTCTTCAAAAGAGTAAAAGTCAGCAAGTGTCAAAGGACGAGTAGTAATTTTCTATAAAATATCCCTCTTAAGTAAACAGTTTTATTGGCGCAATTCAAACTTACAGCGATGTCAATATCAATCAAATCCTGAGAGGCATCATCACTTGTGGTAGGCTGAATGCTCCTAACATATTCACGAATAGGGATCATAGCTGCGTTACGACAAAGTTCCTTCAAATCACTTCCAGATAAGCCTGCAGTTCTTTGTACTAATTCTGACATATTGAAATCCTTGGCTAATTCAATATTTTTCAAGAGCTAAATAAAAAGAAAGATGTTACAAAGCAACCATGAATCATATAAATGATACGCATACCAATTCGAGAATACTCTTTCTTTGGGATTCGCTGGGTAATCTCACAGCAAACCGTTTTGGCATTCTTCTAAGAATAGCAGAATCGATATCATTAGGTCGGTTTGTTGCACCCAAGATCACAATACGGCCGTCTTCTCCAGTAGTTAAGCCATCCCACAAACTCATGAATTCAGCCTTCATCATACCAGTCGTTTCGTGATCGGTGCTTCTACGCTCACGTAAAAAGGAATCAATTTCATCAATAAAGACAATGGAGGGTTGAAGCTTTCTAGCTAATGTGAAAACAGCAGATACAAGCTTGTTTGATTCACCGTAATATTTATCCGTTAAAGTGGATACATGAATATTGATAAATGTTGCTCCACTTTCTTTGGCTAAAGCCTTAGCCATCATTGTCTTACCACACCCGGGTGGACCATATAATAAAACACCTTTGGGTGCACCTAATAATCCTGATGCAGAGGTGAATAGCTCAGGATAGCAGAGCGGGTATATAACACTTTCACGAAGGTCTTGAATGATGTGATCCAAACCACCAATCTCTATTGTTTGTTCCATTTAACATTCGTTTCTTCAAGGATGTTATAATCTTACGTTTAAAGTTAACGCTGATTTCATCTGAGTGAATAACTTCTGCAGCAATAATTTGTTCGTATTCGGTCAATTTTAAATCTTTGGCCTAATCAGCGGTTAATTGGTTTTAAAGATCTAATAGTTGAAATTTACACCGAGTTTTCCAAGGACACGGTTACTTTTAGCTTTTGCTTCTTGTCGCTTGGCCCTTGTAGGATCAAGCGATCCAACAATAAATTTGAATGCAAAATAAAAGGCTACTTGAGAAAGAGCAAATACAGCAACTACGGATGGTTGGTTTTAGATGAGGAGAATTGTTTCAATGAATCTGGATGATTACCATCAGCTGCATATTTTTTAGTTTCAGGGCGCTGTAACCAGGACCTCATCATTCGAGATTGTCTAAAAGGTACTAGTATAAAGAAAACAAATAAAAATCTATATGCACAATCAAAAAGTGGCCGAGAGAAAAATATACACCACCCCCACGAAACGACAGGGCAGGACTAAAGAAATTCACGTGAGACGATTATTAAACACGGTATAAATATTAATGCAATGATCTGCAGGAAAGCGTTCGCAAGAACACTTATTATGGCCTTGTGTTCGCTGCTAGGGTCTCTCGCACACATCATCGTTTCAACTTATCTCAAAGGGCGGTTTTTATTTTCTCAAAGGACGGGTTTCTTTTCCCTAAAGTTCGATATCTTTTTACTATTTATTGAGTGTTGATTTTAATGTATTCCTTTTTTAAATACTTTTCAATAACGTTCACAGAATGCCGCATAAACGCATGGAGATGATTGGAAGGTAGCTAGGTCCTCCTTGTCCTCAAACTTACTACGCTTTTCTTTGTTCTTAATTATAGACTATGTAAAAATAAAACAATTTATTACGATCAGACTGGCGGACTACATAGAAGTGTTATAACCTTTGTTTACATTATAGAACATAGAGCTTTGCAACCAGGGTAGTCCTCGATAATAGTATGTCAGAATAACCAATTTTGTTCTTCTCATTCTATCCGTATGGCTAACCTGCTCATCTTTATTCTGTTAACCAATACCAATGTTATCATGACAGCTTGACAACTATGTATAATGCTGTGAGTTTATTACTAACGCTATGGTTAAGAAACATTGGAATATCCTTACTATTACTGATTTGCAATATATAGGAATGTTACTTTAACTGACGAGCATGCTGCAAATAACTGATATACTATAAAGACGTCAATTGCTGTCTTGAACCAGAGGCTGTACAACAGTTTTGCTAGCTTGAGTTATAAAATTTGCTTTTTTTTTTAAGCTGGAAAGAGCCCAAGAGGTCGAAGCAAATCACAATGTCATCCTACCAAAGTTATATATTTCTATACTGGACCTTTCCGCTAAGGACTCGACTATAATGAATAAACGTGACTACAATAATGCGTTCCTGAATGTATTTCAACCACCAGATTAGGATAATCGCAAAAAAAAAAAAACGTCTGCCAGCCATCATGGAAAAGTATGATTTGATGCCTACTACATCGATCAACAACGGTGAGGGCAAATACAATGCACCCACATACGAGAAAAAGGATTTTGCTAATTGCACATGTTTATTACACACAGATTTCTGTTGAATCTTTGTTGAATAAGCAATTAATTGCTTCCTTTGTATATATCTGACTGTTCTTGAGGCAATAAAACCTATTTCTCACCATAATAAATCAACCATCATAGAAAAAAGAGACATAAGAAAACCTGAAATTTGGCAACATTTCTTATTGTTTATAAACTAGAACAGCTTTTATGGTTACTCTTTTCCTTTTACTTTTATTGCTCATTTTATGCAGATTTATACCATTCGAGAAGGGAACTCTCTGAAAACGAAAATAAGATTGTTTGAAAGCCTTTAATTTGAAAACCCCTTGATACCAGTTAAGCTCTTCTTGTACCTTTACTGTTTATATTGGACGTGTGCATTAACAAAATCCAGAGAAAAATCTACTTACTTTCAAAACGACAGAATGAAAGTGTACCTCGTATTTCCGAAACAAAGTTTATTTGAAGGGGAAAAATTATCCAGGCAACACCCATATCTCTTTACCATGAGGTATGCTTGCAGCCGAGCTTGGCAGGATCAATCTTGTTAAATGATTTACTGAGAAAGCGCTGCTTGTGAAATGTGTTAAGGTGTTTGGCCGTAGAAGAACCTTGGATGCCCATCGAGAATCATTCGGAACGAAAAATGGCGGACCAACGTGTACTTCAATTCCTCCCAAAGATACGAAATGCAAAAACGTATACCCCCACAGAAATAACGGATGCGGATGGCACGAAACTTGTAATTGGGACAAAAACGCTTCAAGCATTAACTGCTTCAAGTCTGCGTTTAGACGCACCTTTCAACCCAGAAGTCAGACCAGGCTTCAAGTCCCTTGACCTGAATGATAGTTCCAAAGCGAAAGCTACGACCATCTTCGTCAAAGAATCTGCGTTGAAAGAAACATCTGAAATTGCTCAAAACAACAATGCAGCATCCATTGCTTTCTATGATTTAATTTACCAATTACGCCAACTTCGAACTTGCTTTCACCAGCAATCAACCTACTTTCTTTGTCGAGCAAGCAACGAGCCAGTAGATAATTTGGTGGCTAGACCGTATAGCATCTATACTCTCGCAGAATAGAATAATGGCAATGACAGTGCGGATTTCCGTATTGCGTTCAAGCTCTTCCAAACAATCACAACTAATGTAATATGTGGGAGCCCTCATTTAGGAAAATGTGCCATATTCTCGCTGTGCAGCGAATTGAAGATGTACATAGGGAGCTGCTGTATACCGTATTTTTCAATCGATTTTAACCCAATTCCCTGATGATATACTACCTTCATTCGTTTCATTGCAACGAATCTTTAAACCACAAACTCCAGAAACTGGCCAATATTTAGCACCTACGATTATTGAGGCAAACCAACCAGTCAAACAAAGTCATTCTTCAGGCTTATGCTCGTTAAAAACTGTCATCAGATCGCATACTTTGAGGAGCAATGTCGCTAATGATACTAAGGTGTCTATTGACAGTTTCAGACAAAAAAAGAAAGAGTATTCCATTCCTTCTCGCTTTGCTTCCCTTAGCTTGATCATTGAATAGCAGAATATAAAAAAACGTGATTTTTGCTATAACTCCTAATTAGAACATTGTTCCAAGAACATATTGCCTTCGTCAACAATATTATACATTGTTTTCGCCTGCCATACTCATCGACAACAGTGCCATTTCCATCTTCATATATAAACTAAATACTTACGAACTTGTAACTAGACATGATATTTTTTAGGCGAGTGGTATTTTATTACTTGGACTATTTTAATCTCATTTCTTTTTGAATGCATTGATTCCAGTAAAACAATAGTACCAGGATTGGTATAATCGACTGGTTTGGGTCAAAAAAAGAAATGCAATAGATATGAATGATCTTGAAAACTGCGTTCTTGTAGATAAATCTGCTTCAAATATCAACATACGACCTTCAGGAGGTTGGTCTTCTAAAAAAGAAAAACCAGCTACTATAACCACTCCGCTACGAGAGCAGTATCTCATACGATTTTAGGTGCTATTCTTTTTAAATTTGCTGTATCCATCATGGAGCTTCGAAGCTCCCAAGAGGAATGACCCAAACGAAGCACCACCAATTCTTAAAATCTCAAAATCAAGGCACTATCTATTAACAAAAAGTCTGTGCCTAAGGACAACGCCACTGTTCATTGACTTGTATTTCTTGAGAAAACTATTGATGAGATAGACTGTCTCCTTCAGACAAAGGGCTATTACATAGTTACAGATGATGCGTTTATTCACACTGATAAAGCAATAGATGAACTTACAACTAGGAGAGTTTACAAGCCTATTCCCCTTTCACTCTGTTCTCCAGAGCTCAACCCAAATTGAGCAATTTTGGGAAATAGTTAACAAAGCTAAACGTAGTAAATTTGAGGACAAGAAGGACCTATATATCTTCCAATCATGTCCATGCGTTTTTCCAGTGTTTCGTGAACGTTATTGGAAAGTGTTTAAAAGAGAAGCACTCAATAAATATAAAGACTGTTGAAGATATCGAGCTGGAAACCAGTAGTCCTTGGAGAAAATTAAAACCATCCTTTGATTTTTAAAATCCCGCCCATTAATTTTTTTGGTCGATTCCGGAAATCACATGCATTAAGGAGAACGTCGCTTAATATTTTTATCTAATCTCTTCACCTTCCTTTTTCTCACTTTTTTTTCTTTTTAACAATATCAAATAAGATGCAACCTTGGGTCGGCAAAGGTACTGGTAGCTCCAGTAATTCATCCACATTACATTATGACAGAACTTTATCACATTTGCAACAGCAACAGCATAACTCATATCAACAACCTCAAAGCTTTAGAACCGCATCTTCTTCATCGTCAGCATACCAACAGCAGCAAAAAGATCAGCAATCGACAATAAATCGTCCAAGTATGATTTCTGAATTCGCTCCTTACCAACATACTCCCTTATCAGACTTAGCACCGCATGAAGACATGGCAGATGGTACAGAAGTCTTGGAGTTTTTGAATTCTTCAGACTATAATGATTTAGTGCATGGCGACGATTTAAGACCAGACTCAATATCTTACATAAGTTATCGCCACCAACAAGATACACAGCATGGTTTATCTGAGAAAGAAAAATTGCAAAAGCATTGGACAGCTGAGTTATTAGGAGCCGAAGACATTGTGGAGTATCTATTAAAGGAAACTTACACAGAAGACATTTACGGAATTCCAGTTCTCGGTCAATACATTAAGGAAGCAAAAGAAGAATTACAAGATAATTCTCAGAGTAAAAAAATAGCTGTAGAAAGATTGACAATGATAAGAAATCATTTAATACAAAAGCACAATAACAATGTTAACTCTGCTACAAATCAAATATTCGAAATGAATGAAAATGATTGGTCATCCTTTTTCTGACTTGACTCATCTTGACCGTGTCTGATTCCTAATTAATAAAGGTACACAAAATTTTTTTTTCTGGTGTAACTCTTTTATCATTATAAAAAATATATAAAAAAGCCTTTTGTTCTCCTTTTTCCTTCTTCTATTTATCAAATAACACATAGATCGAAATGAGCCGAGATTTCCGACATGATGAAGAAGACAATGTCTCTATTCAATCTGCTACGCCTACTGAAAACACACCATTAATTGCCAAAATCAAATCAGCGTCTTATATGGGCGAATTTAAATGGCTTTTTAAGAACTGTATTCCCATTGTATTCACTTGTTTGATGCAAAACTCTCTTCAAATGGCTTCTGTATTCACCATTGGACACTTGGTAAGGATTACAAAGAAAAAAAAAAAAAATTTTTTTTTTTCGGAAGTGAATGTTGATTTTTATTATGAACAGGGTCCTACTAAACTCGCTGCTGCCGCACTCTCAACAATGTTTGCTAATGTAACATCTTGGAGTATAGCCTTTGGTACAGCTGCGGCATTAGATACATTGTGCTCGCAAGCATGGACAGGCGCTAAAGACAAAACATTGGTTGGTGTTCATCTTCAACGAGCCCTCTGTATTCTTGCTTTGATGTTTATACCCATTGCCATCGTTTGGTGGAACTGTACCGACCTTTTGCTCAAATTAAACCAAGACCCTGAATTAGCATTCCTTGCTGGCCAATTTTTACGTTGCTTGATGTTAGGTGCCCCTGCTTTTATTGCTTTTGAAGCCACTAAAAAGTTCTTGCAAGCCCAAGGTATCATGCAAGCGTCTAGTTACGTTTTAATGATCGTGTCTCCCATTAATCTCATTCTCAACTACACATTTGTTTATCTTCCTCCTTTCGAATTGGGTTTTATTGGTGCTCCATTAGCTACCAGCTGCAGTTATTGGTTAATGTTGATTTTATTGGTTAGTTATATCAAGTTTGTAGATGGTAAAGCTGCTTGGGGAGGTTGGACTCGTGAATGTTTGACGGGTTGGTGGCCATTTTTGAAACTTTCCATTCCTTCCCTCTTAATGATTACAGCTGAGTGGTGGGCATTTGAAGTGTCTTCATTGGCAGCTAGTTATATCAGTACAGTTGACCTTGCAGCACAGTCTATTGTATTGACCACTGCTTCTGCTACTTATACCATTCCTTTTGGTATTTCAATTGCTGCTTCTAATCGAATTGGTAACGCATTAGGCGAGGCAAATGCTTCCAAGGCTCGTATTGCTTCTATTGTTGCTATCTTCTTTGCCATTTTCTTTGGGTCTTTGAATTCTACTTTCTTTATGGCTTTCCGATCCAAGTTTGGTTACTTGTTCACAAATGATGATGAAGTTGTTCAACTTGTATCGCAAATTATGCCACTTTGTGCACTTTTCCAAATTGCTGATGGTTTATCAGGTGTTTGTGGTGGTGTCATTCGTGGTATGGGTCGTCAATCAATCGCCGCCTGGGTGAATCTCGTGTCTTATTATGTGATTGCTTTACCCATCGGTTATTATTTGGCCTTCGTCCTTAAATGGGACATTACAGGTATTTGGGTTGGTTTAACATTGGCTTTGTTCTTGACGGCTTCTGGATGTCTTGGTTTCTTGGGCAAGACTAACTGGAATAAGGAGGTTGAAAAGACTCAGTTAAGAGTCAAGTTAGATGAAGACAAGATGCACGAAGACATGATGCAACACTAAATCACAAAGAAATCTATATTTCCCACCATCTTTTTAAGGCAAACATTTTTTTAGATATACATAATACATAGCAATTTTTGACATTTATATAATCACACTATACTTCCATTTATCCAATTGCAGAAATAAATTCCTCTTACGTATTTACACTTATTTTATTTACTTTCTTCGCTTAAATGTTATTGATTCGTGTATCACAAAGATCAAGTTACACGATTTACAAAGGTTTGTGTATTGTTAGAACATACTATAAAAATTGTTCTGTTTCAATTCTAGGCTAGTCGAAATTAAAGTCATATGGCTTGCATCATGCATTAAGCAACACAATGATGCAACAATGAAAGTTAGAGTACTTTGAGCTAGTTTCGAGACTGGTGCCTGGAATCTCGTCTATAAATATCTAGTGTAAAGAAGATCTTTAGGATTTGTAAGTTTTTTTTTTTTTTTCTGTAAAAAAAGCGGTACCAGTGATAAGTACCAATAGAATCTATGTGTAACCTATAAAGTTTCTCGCGTTCATAAAACTATAATTGCGTAAGTTTTAACAGACAACCAAAGGCCATTTACTTGTACTTTAGCACAGCATAAGCAATTATGACATACTGATGAAATATATGCAATACTGAGAAACTGGCACTAAGAAAGCTTTTCAAAAAGTAATGTTCTCATTCTTACGCGGTTTAGTCTCAGAAAAGGCCGCTATTTTATCATGGGTATAATTTGTTTAAAATATACTTGTATCTTTATAATTGAAAACTTATTTAAAACCGTCTCAACACAGTTGATGTCTCGATCAATTATTGGTTATACGTTGTCGTCTTATGGAGAGTCAAAACTGAATATACTCTATAGATAACCATTTCTTGTAATAATTCAATATATTACCGTTTTCTAGCTGTATTTTCAGAAATAACTGTTGGCATAGTAAAGCAGTCTTTTAATAAACATTTAAGGTATTTGATATTTTTCGGACGAGTGATTATAAAATAAAGAAGACGCGTTCATAGGTGGTCTTTCCTTTTGTTTCTTACACGTAATGTCTCCAATATATCTTCTTCTTTTTAGTTTTGTTGGCTTTCTATCTTGATATCAGCTGCCAATTGATTATTAGTATTGGTTTAATTAGAAAAAAAAATTGCTCTGTTGATAGGTCTCTTATGGTATCTAGTTTAGCACACATAATTGAACTTATAGATTCATTGTAATGGGGTAAATGTTTTGAATGTTTACATTGCTTGTGTAACTACTTAAAGATTCGAACAATGCTTTAAGGAAAACATTTGACACGCGTTAACTTCATGTGGCCTTGATCGTGTTTTTTTTTTTTTTTTCTTTTGCTTGGAATAACCTTATAATAAACTGTAGTTTTGGTGGCATGTACATTGAGAAATTTCAAACTATACTAAAAGAACTAGCTATCAATTTTCCTATTGAAACAGTTGTGCTTTTACTTCAAGCATTTAAAACATATGGAAAACGGTATTGAGGCATACACAAAAGAATAAAGCTATTTTGTACTTTTCGTTCCATATGTGTAGATACTATAAAAAATCTATGTAAATCAATATTTGTATGATTAACGTTATGCATGAAATATGCGCTGTATACTATTATGCATTATTAGTAAAAGACTGAATGCAACCTGCATTATCCTTCCGTATTAGATATACTATTCGTCAAATTGATTCAGGGAAAATTTCCTTTTTGCTGCAACTACACCGTGCGATATGCAATAACCATGGAAAGCTCTTTATTAGGCAGTAACTGATTAAAAAACTACACTTAAAATATCATGACATTCTTTATGTTTTTTTTTTAAAAAAAAATCAGTTGCATTAAGATATATCGAGTTGTATTTTTTGACTTATATTACAGTGTATTTACTTGCTCATGTTAAATGTTGTTATTATAAACATTACTAAGTTTGATTTTCAATTATCTAGTATATGAGCAATTATTGCTAAGAAGAAAACTACTGTTATTATTGGTCTTCTGCCTTGTGATCCATACAAAAGACATTGTAATAGTGCTTTTTAAGTGGGTAACGGAGAGTAGTATTAATTGATAAAAGGTTCATATTTTGATGGTATGGAATAAAATAGAATATTCTACCTTATAAATTTGCATATCAGAGTATAAGGGCTTTCATTTAACAGAACGATATTTCTATTTTTTAAGCGATCTATCAGTCACTGTCTCTTTCGGCCCTATCTTAATTATAGAATTGAGAAGAAGCTATCTATATACTTGGAAAGAGTCCCAACTGTGTAAATGTAGACAGTACTCGATATGTCGAGACATTCTTTCTTCTTTTTATGATAGGCTTTTAAACCTTCTGGCTACATCTTTTGATATTTTTTTTTTTTAATATGGAACAAGCAACAATTCGTTTTATCTCTGTATATAAATAACTCCCCTATCTTATATGTACGACAGCATCGGGAAAGATCTTGTTTATTTTCACAAAATCAAGCAGCCAAGCAATTATTTGTAAATTTAGCTGAAATATTCATGATCGTGAAATAAGATACATAATTACCTTTTATATTAACGAGATTTATGTAATAATACGTGACATTAGTTCGTATTCCATCAATTTAACATTACTGATTTAGTAACTATAAAATCCTTCTGGTGTACTTCATCGATCGATTACAGGAAATCGACATCAATTCCACGTACCGAATCACTGTTTACTACAGCTATCTAAAGTAGAATTGCCAGATTAATCCTTTTGATTTTACCGAAAACCTATGTAGAAAATTAAGGTATTGTTCCATCATTGATATCATAGTTAAGCCTCAATAAGCTTCTTCTACGCTGATCAGGGACTCATATAATGTCGTGTTTACATTTCTCTGTAATACAAACTTGTGGCGCTGGAAGTTTAGTAATAAAGATTATCTGCATACATCAAAAATGTTGCTGGAAGTTGAGCAAAGAAGTATTCAAGCATTTTTTGTTCTTTTAAGCTGCTATCACAAATGAACGAAAGGCAAATATTTAAAATGAGACTGGTCAACTTCAAAAATGTTATGTTACATGTATCCATTCAGCGATTGCATATTGACGAGATATTGAATGGTTATATTGCCGCTTTTTATATAAACAGTAAAAAAAAAAAGCTTTCTTTCCTCCAAAGTTTCTGCATAGTGACTAAGATACTTACAAATCCTCTTTGTTTCCTGATATAAATATCCAGGTATTATGATATGCATTGCATAGATAACTTTCATAGATTTCTATTTCTGGGAAGCATATACCAGGGGATTTAAAGGGCATATACTTTCACGAAACCTGTATTTGTGTATTCGGTTATTATAAAAAGGACCCATGGCAGGCACCATCCCACAATTTTACTCCTCTCTACTTTTATTTTTAAACCAAAGATGATACAGCAGATTATTTCAAGGTTGGCCTCGGAATACAGTTTCAGTCCTAAAGCTCTTATAAGCTCGTTGGCTATACTAGTTTTCATTAACAGAATATCACTCAGGTTAATCGAGTCGAAGGCAAACTCAATATTAAACCCTAGCAATATTTGTTTTAACGCTTATTAAACAGCAAAAAGCTAAACTGAAGCTGGCTCCTTACAAGTACCCATTTATTGGATCAACTATGGATTACTATAAAAACCCATACGCTCTTATCAAAAGTCTAACCGAAAAACTTGGGCCACAGTTCCGCTTTCACTTTCACGGCGGTATGGTGACAGTAGTTGGTGCTGCAGACGCAACAGAAGTGTTTAATCATCCGGACCTTAGCTTTATGCAAAGTCAAAACAAGGTGGCATTTCCCAACAAAAATTAAACAATTCCAAAAACCTAATTCTTTTACTCTAGTATTTTAGTCTTGCGTTGATCCACGGTTCGGAGGCAAACGCCCACATCAGAGAACTTGGAATTAATGTAATCATGAAACACTTAATGCCTCATCTCAATGAATATGGCACCAGTGCTTATAAAGAGGTAAGAACAGTGCGCCAATACTTATTTAAAACACAATAAACATAACAAATTGAATCTTTTTAGTTCCTGTTTGATGCACATTTGATTTTGAAAGGTATATTATAAAGCATAGATAGAAAAACAACGAACATGACCCATATTATATATATGCAGATGAATTTGTCGTTGATGATCTTAGCTCTTTCCTCAACAGATTTATTTCTAGAACCACAGGCTCCGTGATGGTAGGAAGCGACCTTTGCCGTGAAGAAAGATTGTTTGATGTGTTTGAAAACTTTGTAAGCGATGTGGGAAAAGAGTTCAAGCCAAGTCCATTACGCGTTGTTTGTCCTTTACTTAATAGGCTATACATGAAGTAATCCTTTAACATAGTTTATCGTTGTAGCCTTATTACTAAATTTACACTGTGCGCCTTTTTTTTTTTTAGGTATTTATACAAGAGTTCAGGTACCATTGAAAAGTACAGAAACATAACAAAGGAAGTCTTGTTAGAAAATCTAGATCAACTAAAAGCCAGATGGACCACTGACCGAAATACTTGCGGTCTAATCAATTATGCCATGAATACATTTTTCGATGAAATCAACGATGAAGCAATTCACATGTTGGTCACGATCATTATTGTATTTACTTTTGTTGCTGCACATACCACATCGGAAGCATTGACTTATGTCATGTATTGTCTTGTAAAATATCCAGAATATTTAGAGGAATTGCGTGAGGAACAAGAGTCTTTACTGCCTGCATTTGAGCGTGGAGATAATGACGAACCAATACCAACTACTGCTATATGTCGACGAATGGTTAAGTTAGACAGTTTCATTCAAGAAGCGCTTCGAATTCGCAAAGGCGGTGTTGGCCTTGCTCATACAAACATCACAAATCACAACGTCCAGCTTAAATCAGGCGCAGTTATTAGGCCAGGTGCTGAAGTCTTGATCAATTTATGGCATGTTAACTTTGATGACGATAACCAAGCTCCTTTACATAATCTTGAAACGTTTGATGGATTTCGATTCCTTACAAGAGAGACGGCTGTTACCAAATCTGGTCGGCAAAATATTATTTTTGGACTTGGGAGGTAGGTTTGTTTCGGAAAAGGCACTACGCCTGCAAATGCATAGCTGACTAACTTTTACGTAGACACACATGTCCTGGAAGGTGGTTTGCTGTTTATCAAATCAAAAGTATTATGTCCTATTTTATTCGCAATTATGATCTGACAGCAATGTCCGAGATCAAGATGATACACTCAAACAATGAGCAGGTTAATATGTCTCAGGGCTCAGTTAAATTTACCAAGCGAAGAACTTGAGTACAGCACCTCTATCTTTATTTGGATTATAATAGCTCCAATTTATATATAAAATAACATGTAAATAAAGCCCAATATATTATATAAATAATAAATATCCAAGGCCCTTTTGAGCTCCTGAGAATTTACAAATAGTAAAGCACTTGATTAAATGGCTACTTTTCTGCTTCTATTATACATAGAACTATCTAACAAGAGAATTGCATTATTAAAAAGAGTTGTCATCATAATTGAATTTAGAGATTTCTTAGTTATTTGGCAAGAAGGACAGATGCAACTGATTAGATCTTGCCTCGTGGTTTTATATGGTATAAGCAGAAAACTTTACCCATGTTTTCGCCAAAAAAGCCTGTATAATACCAATTGTATTAAGATGAGCATGTAGCAACTGGTACAAGTGTAACTGGGGGGATATATTAAAAAAGTACATGCATTTTTTTATTTATTTATTCCAAATGATAAGTTCACATTATAATAACACTATTTATATCGCTCTACAGGGGGGGTACAAACGGAATAGGCGTTTCTTAAGCGTCTTCTTTGACAATCTTGGCGACCAAATCACCAGAAGTTAATGAGTCACCTTCTTGAATAGCAACTCTTTCCACTTTACCAGCTACAGGTGATGTGACAACGGTTTCCATCTTCATAGCAGATAAAACAGCAACTGGGTCACCGGCTTTAACATGTGAACCTTCTTTAGCCCGGACTTCAACGACAACACCAGACATTGGCGCAGGAATATCTCCTGGGTTAGACAAATTGGCCTTTTCACGTGAGACAATTTCAACAGCTGAGTTTCTGTCAACAATGCCAACAACACGAGCTTCACCGTTCAATTCAAAGTAAACGTCACGCTTACCATCACCGTTAAGAGGACCAACAGCCAATAACTTGATAATTAAAGTCTTGCCTTCCTCAATTTCAACATGGAATTCTTCACCGATTTCGGGCTTGGACAAGAAATAACGTGTAGGCAAGACGGAAAGATCGCCATATTGGTTTACGTTGTCACGGTACTCAGCAAAGACCTTTGGATACAGTGCGGCAGAAATAACATCATAGTCACGAATACCAGAGCCATACTTTTCAATTAATTCTTCTTTCAACTTGGCCATGTCGAGAGGAGGAAGAGTGGCACCAGGACGGCCATCAATACGGGGAAGATCGCGAACAATATTTGATCTCAAAGGTTCAGGGAAACCTCCATCGGGTTGACCGAGATAACCTTGGAAGAATTCAACAACAGAAGTAGGGAAGGATAATGTACTAGCACGCTCTTCGACGTCCTTAGCAGTCAAGTTATTCGATACCATGAATTGAGCAAAATCACCCACGACTTTAGAGGAGGGAGTTACCTTGACAATATCACCACAAAGTTGATTGGCTTCTGCATAAGCCTTTTTGATTTGAGTCCATTGAGTACCCAAGCCCAATTGAGTAGCTTGGAACATCAAGTTAGTGTATTGGCCACCAGGCATTTCGTGATCATACACACCAGAGTCCGCAGAACGAACATTCGCTTCGAAACAAGAATATAAGAGACGTGCCTGTTCCCAGTAGGAGTTGATAGCATGAACATCAGCCATACGAATACCCGTTCCCAAGTTGGTTTGTTCAAGTGCAGCAACCAAAGCACCCATAGCGGGTTGAGAGGTCATACCGGACATGGAGTCAATAGCAGCATCAACAATGTCTGCACCAGCAGCAGCAGCAGCCATCATAGAAGCAACACCTGTACCAGCAGTATCGTGAGTATGAACATGAATAGGGAGGTCGGGGAACTTGGCACGAATAGACGACACCAAGACACGGGCAGCCTCGGGTTTCAAGAGACCAGCCATGTCCTTAATGCCCAGAATATGAATACCCTCATCGACCAATTGTTGTGCTAAGTTAAGATAGTATTCCAAGTTATACTTTTTGCGTTCGGGATTAGATACATCGCCGGTGTAACAAATAGCTGCCTCAATAACACCACCAGCTTTCTTTACAGCATCAATACCAAGCTTCATGTTGTCGACGTAGTTGAGGGAATCAAAGATACGGAATACATCCATACCGCACTTTACGGCTTTATCACAGAACTCGTAGACAACATTATCTGGATAGGAAGTGTAACCAACAGCATTAGCACCTCTAAGTAGCATTTGGAAAGGAACATTAGGTACGAGCTTTCTGAGAGCAGCAAGACGATCCCAAGGATCTTCGTGAAGGAAACGCATGGCAACATCAAAAGTGGCTCCACCCCAGCATTCAAGTGAGAAAGCATTGGCAAGAGCATGGGAAGTAGCAGGTGCAATACGTAAAAGATCGACGGTTCTCACACGAGTGGCTAATAAACTTTGATGGGCATCTCTCCAGGTTGTGTCAGTGATCAATACACCAGGATACGCACGGACAGCCTTAGCAAAGGCAGCAGGACCTTGTTCGACCAGAATCTTACGCCATCCTTCGGTAGGGGGAGCGGAAGTATCGATGTCTTTGTTGCTTCCATTTTCACGCAAGATAGGAATATCGATTTCAGTCTTGAATGAGGGATCGCCCACTTGACCTTTGATTTGTGATCCATTGACAACGACATCACCCAAGTATCCCAACATACGCTGAGCACGGTTTTGGAATTGAACGAGGCGGAAAAGATCGGGTGTATCGTCAATGAAGGTGGTCCAGCAATTACCGTTAATAAACGTATCGTGTGTCAAAAGACGTTGCAAGAAGGGGATATTGGTTTTGACACCACGGATTCTGAACTCGACAAGAGCACGAACAATCTTACGACGGGCAACTTCGTATGTGGAGCCGGAACAAGTACATTTGACCAAAAGGGAATCGTAGTGGGGCGTGATGATGGCACCTGCGTAACCGGCGCCACCGTCCAAACGAACACCGTTACCACCAGAGGAACGATACACTTCAATCTTACCTGTGTCAGGTTGGAAATTCAACTCGGGATCTTCAGTGGTTACACGACACTGGATTGCGAAACCACGTTGACGAATACGTTGTTGAGTCAAGCCAAGTTGAGGCAAAAGTGCTCCAGCAGCAATTTGGATTTGAGCAGCGACGATATCAATGCCCGTGATTTCTTCAGTAATCGTATGCTCCACTTGGATACGAGGATTGATTTCAATAAAGTAATGACGGTTTTGGTTATCAACCAAGAATTCAGCAGTACCAGCGTTCTTGTACTTTACAGATTTGGCAATTCTGACAGCATCGTTGAGGATAGCTTCACGTACTTTGTTATCCAAGTTCTTGGCGGGAGCAATTTCAACGACTTTTTGGTGACGACGTTGGACTGAGCAATCACGTTCAAACAAATGCACAACATTTCCAGCACGATCAGCTAAAATTTGAACTTCAATGTGGCGGGGCTTGTCGAGGAAACGTTCGATAAAGACGGTACCATCACCAAAGGCAGCAAGGGCTTCTGATTTGGCACGGTGGAAAGAATCTTCTAATGTAGCTTCATCACGAACCACACGCATACCACGGCCACCACCGCCCATAGCGGCTTTAATGATGATAGGGAATCCGTGCTCTTTGATGAAAGCCTTACATTCACTGTATTCACTAACAGGTCCAGGAGTACCAGGCACTACAGGCACATTACAGTTGATGGCTGTCACACAAACAAGAAAAAAATATCATGATATAATCAATAATTACAGAAAATCCCGCGTACAAGAAAATAATAAGCTTACCAATTGTTCTAGCCTTTGTTTTATCACCTAAGCTCTCAATAACATCAGGAGAAGGGCCAATGAAAGTGATACCAGCAGCCTCAACCTTACGAGCAAATTCAGAGTTTTCGGATAAGAAACCGTAGCCAGGATGGATCATTGAGACACCGCGTTCTTTAGCAATGCGAACAATTTCATCTTGAGCCAAATAAGCAGCTACAGGTGTATATTGACCAGTTTTACCAATTTGATAGGATTCATCAGCCTAACGCAAAAACAAAACGAAAAAAGTATAAGCCCATTGACAACGCGTTACGCAATGCGTACTTTACCTTATAACGATGCATGGATAATCTATCTTCATGAGAAAAAATGGCTACAGTTCTCATTGAAAGTTCGTGAGCAGTACGGAATACACGAATAGCAATTTCCTATGTTTTGATTGTCAGTTGTCCATGAAGCGCGAAATGAATCATCTTACTTACACCACGGTTAACAACCATGAGTTTACGAAGGTTACCCATTACTTCACTATTTCTACGAATAGTTTCGACAGAGTGTTCACGAGCAGGTGGATTAGGCATGGTGTATATGGTTTCTAAAAGAAGAAGAAAAAGGATAAGCAAAAGAAACTTAATTTATATGAACTTTTTTTTTTTTTTTTTTTTTTTTTTTAAAAAGAAAAAAAAAAAAAAAAAAAAAATTTAAAAAAGAAGAAAAAAGAAAAAAAAAAATAACAGAAAAAGAAATGTATGATGTTTTATTTGTTTTAGGGTGCTTTTTTATATATTTTTTTACACATCCCCCCAATCTTTTTTAAAGCTTATCTACTTCGTTTACAAAAATGGACAGCGTCATTTTAATAAACAGATTTCAACCAATCAATATCGTTTTCTCAGCAGTTCATCCTTTGATTTTGGTATAGGTGAGTTAGTAATACGCGCCATTGAGGACCTTGGCCGCGCTATTTGACTGGCTTTTGATGTGGGTGTCTTGGGCCTGGGTATCATGGAAGGTGTACCACTACGTCTCAAGTTAGGTGTAACAGATCTCGCTATTTGTTGTTGTTTAGTTTTTTTGAAATCTTTTGTTGTTATCATGTCTTCGTCAGGTGACCTGTTATAAGAGGGGCTGACATGTTCGTGTGAGTAAGCCGAAGGACTGGCAGTTCGCATTTTAGAAGGGGTCTTGAACTTGATAAAACTCGATTCCAAGTCGTCAAGATGACTTTGTTTTGCACTATAACGTGTACTGCTTGTACTATCACTACGATCACTTAATCGTGACCAGCATTGCTCTGGCATATCTACTAAATCGGACTTACGTAACTGATCCATACTTGTCTTCAAGTTATTCCATCTCAAAACCATGGCCTCGTGACGCTGTATTGTTGCTGCATTTCTTGATACTCGTGCGGCTATACCGTTACCTAACATATCCAACATTCTCGCAATAGAAGGCGCATAATATTTATATTTTGCTTCAAAATTCTTTTCAGCCGCCCAAAGCTTAGCCCTGGAGTCCACTTGAATTGAGTTTATCGTATTTGAGGACGTGGAAGATGCCGATGTGTTCGAAGAGGAGCTCGTTATATATTGATTTGTTTCGTTTAGCAAATGGTAACATTGTACAACTGTTTTTTCTAATTTGTTCATCATATCATCCACCTGGTCGGCCACCTGTTTGAATACAACAAGCCATCGATCTTCTTTTAACTCAAGTTTAAGTTCATCAATCTCAACCCGTAAACATTCCCATTTCTCCTGAACTAGAATATGTTTACGTGTCAAAAGTCCTAAACTATCTTCAGGTGGTGTTGCTGATGTCATACAAGTATAGACTTTTTCAACATGATTAAACAATGGCCCTACTCGGTTATCGATTTCCATTAAAATACGCTCATCTTCTTTCTTCTCTCCTTCCGCTTCGGAATAAATAGCTGCCATATGTCGCTGTTCCTGGAATTGGAATATCATTGTAGACAAATCATCAATCTGAACGAGGATAGTTTCCATCAACTTTCTCAGCATATGCTTTTCATTTGAAGCTTCAATAAGTGTCTTTAAAGAAGATATAAAATGTTGCAAACCGGACCATTCCGATTGGATCTTTGTCAGTTTAAGCTTGCACGCGGGGTTTGACTGCAATTCTTCTTGTTCATCACAAAACTCGCCCAACAGCTGTATTACAGGCTGTATTTTGGAGCATGCAGTTTCCAATGGTTCGATAGTAAAAGCGTCACTCTCTGTTTTTTTAATACTTTGCTCAATAGTAAAAGCAATCATGTGTGCGGTTTCTAACCACAGTGCAATTTGTTCTGCAATAGTTGTATATCTATTGATAAGTTGATCGGATAATAAATAGCTTTGACTGGCTATTAATTCTTTCAATTGGTCATTGGGTATGGGGATTTGGTATAATGGATCAAAGAGTTCTTTAGACGTTGTTTGAATTGAAAATGAAGATTTCAAAAATGTCATTGCTATCAAATAGAGACTAGTTTTAAAAATATTTTGTAATCAACTGAAAACAGCACTGTCATAAATACCTTTCTTCGTTTGTCCTGTTGGAGGGGTATCAAAATTAGGGAAGATAAAAGTAATGCTAGAGAATAAAAAACACTTTCTTAATAAAATTTACAACAAGAGGAAAAAAAAATATAAAAAACAATAACAAAAACACAGTAGTTGTATGTGGGAGGAAGCAAAGAAGAAGCCACCCCCCATTCATGGCTGACTTTCAATACGTAACTTTCTACAGTTTTTACACTTTAAACTTAGACAATGTTAGTTTTTTTCTGGACAAATCAAAATTGATTTTTAGACAAAGTGTAAAAACTGCAATAACAGAAGGGAGGAGGTATAGTAAAGTTCCAGAATTTATGCGACTTTATGTACTGTGATTTTATTTATACATAAAGCTTAATTAATTCATCAGAAACGCCAGATGGAGTCAATACACCTAAATCAGTTAAAAGGAGAGTGATATATTGAGGTGGAGTGTAATCAACAGAAGGATTTGATAAAGCCAATTCATCTAAGGTTTCTGCATCGCTGGTAGTACTGAATGATTTTCTTCTTGTTGTAAAAGTAACAATTTCGGGCGTTTCTGAAGGAATATCGTATTGATTTAAAGGGTAAACACGAACAAATTTATAACTGTAATACTCAATTTAGTCGTGCATTCATACATGGTTTATTTACTTACCTTTCTGCAACTGCATAAACAGGTTTGCCTAATGCCTTAGCAACTAAAGCAATTTGAAAAGTGCCGATCTATTCACACTATTAATCCGCATACTTCTCAGTAACAATCTCACTCTCTTACCTTATTTACAATACCACCATTTTCAACTACACCTTCAGCACCCACAAACACCATATCTACTTTATCCATAATATATCCAACAGCGGAATCTAAAACAGCTCTACAAGGGATGCCGTGCTTTCTTAAAGCATTGACTGCTTGAATACTATATTAAAAAATCAGCCATCTGTTTCCCCTTTAAAATCCTATTTAGCTTACCCATCACTATTAGGTCTACCTTCAGTGACATAAACTTTAAATCTTTTATTTTGAACATTGGCAGCGTGATATAATACACTCATAATCACACGAGAGTAACCTTGCACTAAGACAACAGCATTATCGTGAACAAATTGAGCACCAATCTCTGCAGCTCTGTCACGGGCAGAAGACGCTTTATCTAAAATTAAAGCTGCTCTTGACAACAAGTTCTTTTTAAAATCTTCGAAACTACCGGCTTCTTCAGAAAGCTATATAAAACAAAGTCAGCACGCTTTGTTTTGCCTGATAGTGCTTCCTTCTGTTACCGAGAAATCATGAGAGTTTCTTGTGACAAAACGCATAAATAAATCGACACCTGCAAGAATGGCAATAGCTGCTTTATGTTGATTCTTGGGTGTTTGTTGATTATCAGCAATGATCTGAGGTTCTTGACGAATAGCTTGAGCTGCTTTTTCTAATGTTTGCATAAACTCGGACATTGTAGGAGCTATAAACAGTTAAAATTAGCTTGAGGCTTTTACAAAGAAAGCGTGAATAGCCTACCTGTACTATGTCTAACGAACTCTGTCAATGCCTTGAAAATGGCGACTGGAGTGGATAATTCCTATGTGATAGAACTTGTTCAATCTAACTGTTACATTGCAAATCATACGAGTTCTTTTACAGTATCATTCAAAGATGTTTTGTAGGTTGAAACAACGTCGAAACCGGTGCTTTCTTTAGACATGTGTATTTGCTGTTATTCTTACAAAGGAACAAAATGTGTTTTTTTTTTCTAAAAAAAAAAAAAAAAAAAAAAAAAAATAAGGCCATGTGACCATCTTTTTTTTTTTTTGTAATAAATACACTTTTGCTGTTTTTTCTTTAGTCTTTTGCATCCTATAATGACAACTCCAGGCGACCATTTTAATACGGAAGAGCATCAATCAGCGCCTATATTTTCACAAGAATATGACCAGAATGCTGTGCAAGATCTTTCTGCGCAGAAAGTAGCGGACAAAGAAAGAGAAATGGCCGAATTGCTCATTACTATGGATAACTATACACCCATTGTAAGCTCACCATTCATGATGAATGCCCCAAAACAACAAAACTAATATTTGCAATAAAGATACCCGATGCTGTCATTGACTATCATTTAAACAAATCAGGATTTGATTGTGATGATGCTCGAATGTAAGCTACTCTGATCAATATTGAAAACAGACATAAACCATTAACTTGCATACTATAGTAAAAAGTTATTCGCATTGGCAGCACAAAAGTTCGTGGCAGATATAGCTACAGACGCATTTCAGTATAATAAAGTAAAACACTCTTCAAAAACTGCAAGTAAATCAAACAAGGTATAGCCTTCTTTCGTATTATAGTTAAAGTGCCACTAATGTGAAGTACACTTTAGGAGAAGAAGACAGTTTTGACAATGGATGATTTATCGTCTGCGTTAGCTGAATATGGGATGAATATAAAAAAACCAGACTATTACAACTGAAAACGTCATACAACAACTTTATACATATAACACAAAGCCCAATAAACGTGCATTTATATTTTTTTTTTTCGTTTATTTTTTTTTTTTTTTCTTTTTTCTCGTTGTAAAATGAATACTGTTGTTAACTTTGCAGCAAAGAGGGTGGTGGGGAATGTAGCTGAAAGAGTCCACAAAACCCCGCCTCCATTTGAAACGGATCCAGAAGTGATAGCAGCCGCGCAAGAAATAGCGGCAAAGAAGAAACATCATTGGTATAATAAGAAAGTAACCGCTACACCTGACATTATTCTCTCTCATGATGATCGAAAACTCTTGACTAAAGTGAAGAACCGAGCATGGTATTTGGATAAAGGCTTTCACTGCTGTTGTTTCCAAATTGGCTTGGATGGTTTGATTGGTTTGATACCCGGTATTGGTGATTTTATTACGACATACATGGCGTTACAGCTCGTTAGGACTGCCGCAAAAGCAAATTTGCCTAACTCTTTATTATCTAGAATGGTTTTCAATGTATTTCTTGATTTTATGGTAAAATACAAGTTGGGTTGTACCTTTATATGATCTATACAACTATTGACCTTTTTTAGATTGGTTTAACGCCTATTGCTGGTGATATTCTAGATATTTTATATAAAGCCAACTGGAGAAATGCTATGTTACTCGAGGAGTTTCTGATTATGAGACGAATGGATGAAATCAGGCTAGAAAAGGGTGCTGAGGTTACACTGAATGACGATCATACTGTGACTACCACAGTTGGGGCATTACATGATGGTCGAGGGGAAGCTTCGAATAATAAACATAACAACAAGGTAATACCTCCACCTGCTCCTAATCTTGAGAGTCCTGTCAAGAAAAAAGATAATCCAACAGTTACTCATCATGAGCACCAGCAAGGAGAGGTATTGGCGAACGATGATGAAACACAAAAGAAAAAGAACAAATATGGCACATTTTTTAACTGGAGATCATAAGCCACACTGCCTTACATGATTATGCACCATTTCTCTTCTATAATAAAAAAAAATTATTGTTTACCCCACTTTTATATGTCCTTAGAGCAGCCTAATTCAATATCATTTAAAGACCATATATTCGACTTTAGTTTTCATCCAAGTAGAAATGTGATTGCAGTTGGTTTAATTACCGGTCAAATACAATGGTATGAATTAAAGCGATTGAGAAACATTATCACTCACACAACTACAGCTTTGAGTATTCCATAGAAAAAGAAAACACTTTACAGTGGACAAAAAAGATATCAAAAAAGTCCTGTCGAGGCGTTGAATTTACACAGGATGGAGCCCACTTGATGTGCATCTCTAGAGATAAATCTATTCAAACTATTGATGTTGCTACAGGAAGAATATTATACAAGATACCAAAAGCGCACAAGTAAAAAAACTGAGAACATATCATTCGTCTATCATATCATTCATTGCTTCATAGGTACGCTATTAATAAAATTTGTAAATTAGATACCCATTTGACAGCCACAGGAGACGACGAAGGATATATAAAGGTATAAACATTGACCAATTGCAAAAGAATGAGAAGGCTTATTCTTCTTTAAAGGTCTGGGATATGAGAACTTGTAAATCGACTCAAGAATATAAAGTGCATGAAGATTATATATCAGATATGGCTTTTTGCGACGCAAAATCATCTTTACTAACAGCAGGGTAAAAAAAAAAAAAAAAAAAGGATGAAGAATTTAAAATGCAGTGATTTAATAGAGGGGATGGGACTATATCCGTGTTTGACACGAGAAAGCCAGTCGATAAAATACATGTATCAAATGAACTAGACGATGAATTACTATGCATAAAAGTAATAGAAGTAAGTGATTATTACTTTTATATATTACGGGTCTGATAATGTTTGCTTGTTAGAACCATAGCAAAGTTATAGCAGGAGCGCAAAGTGGTGCTTTATATACATGGGAATGGAATAAGTGGGATCAGCAAAGAAAATGGCTAGGGCACCCCAACTCGATTGATACCTTATGCAAGTTAGACGAAGAAGTTATTTGCACTGGCAGCAGTGATGGTTTAATACGTCTAATCTCTATACAGCCTTATAAATTTGAAGGTATTCTCGGTGATCACGGTGAAGATTTCCCCATAGAGTGTATCAAGATGGACCATCAACAAACCTACTTGGCAAGTTGTGGGCATGATTTACAACTGAAATTCTGGAATATACAGTTTTTGTTTGATAGTCAACACGAAATTATTGACCTTGAGGAAGATAGTAATAAAGAGTCAAAGGAATCTTTTTTTAAAAACTTGTAATAATAAAAAGAGTATTCATACGGACTTTGACAGTTTTATTGGAAGAGTGTTTATAACGACAAAGTGGTATCATTGCGACGGAACAAAGCTCAAAGATGATATATTTAGTTATCTTGCGCGAATCAAAAATCTTCAACTGCAAGTATTTCTGGAAACTAGTTTGAGCATGGAGGCCATGCATTTCTTGCAACAGGTACTTTCACTTACAGCTAACATTTTAAGAATTGTACACAAAGTACTACACTAAACTTTAAAATTAATAACCAAACCTACCCCAGTTATTCTTACTTCGATTGACACTATTTCATTTTAGGAATGAAAAACACTTCTTTTTAAAGGCATTGATAAACTGCTTTGGGGTTTCAGTCAAGTTAAAGCTTGAAAATAATTGGTTAATCTCGTTTTCAATAATGAAAGATTTTTTTTTTTTTCTTTTCTCTTTTTTCTTTCTTCGCCCAAAAAAAAACACGAAAATGGCTGATAACCTTCATACAAGAAAAAGAACGAAAACGGATGATAACGATCAAGAAACCTATGCTACGCCTAGATTCGCTACACACACGATGAACAAGTTTGATCCAAATGATGAAAACTTGGATGGTATCTTGGCTAATAACAAGAAATGGGCCGAAGAAGTGATGAAGGAAGACCCCACCTTTTTAAAGAACATTGCCAATAAGCAACAACCTAAGATTTTATGGATTGGTTGTTCTGATTCCAGGGTTCCCGCCAATGTAGTGACTGCTTTGCCTCCTGGTGAAGTGTTTGTGCATAGAAACATTGCTAATGTTGTAAACCATACTGATTTGAATTGTTTATCTGTATTACAATATGCAGTTGAAGTTCTTAAAGTAGAACACATCATTGTTTGTGGCCATTATAACTGTGGCGGTGTTACTGCTGCTCTTGGTAATCAACAGTATGGTCTTATTGACAACTGGTTAAGAAACATCAAAGATGTTTATAGACGTAAGGAGCAAAAAAAAAAAAAAAAAAAAACCGATATGTGGTAATAAATAACGGTGTTTTGTTTAGTTCATGAAAAGGAATTGAAGGGTATTGAAGATGAGACACAGCGTCTTTATCGATTGATTGAACTTAACGCGATCAACTCAGCCAAAAACGTGTGTCACTCTACTATTGTACAAAACGCATGGAAAAACGGACAGAAATTAACAGTTCACGCATGGGCATTTAGTATTGAAACCGGGTAAAATGAATTACTTGTACGTTATTTTACTTTATTTTTCTGACAAAGGATAATATAGTATTGCCAAGAGATTAGAATATACAGCCAAGAACAATGAAGTTGTCGAGGATGTTTATCTTACTGAAGCATAAAGATCGAGAATTTTACTAGAAATATATGATAGCAATGTGCTCTTTGAAGTTGAATTAAGGAGTAATCATAATTATTTTTGTTTGTTTGTTGTACCTCCTTTATTATATAAAACAACTAAGTTTATTTTTTAATTGGTGAAACGTCGTTGTTATGCTTGCAACCTTGACTGTTTGTAATATACAAGACAACAATTATAATTAGAAGCCTTCGACCTACTGCAATCTGATAATTGAGCATGAATCTGTAGTTATAGCCACGTTGGAATTCAATGTTAAACCTTCTACTTATAGTCCTTGGAATTGAAATTTACCATGATAACCTAGGCAAGTTCAAGTGTATTAGCTAGCAGTTTGTTTGGGCCGTATACATCAATAGCCGAATTATATTTAGAAAGAATGCGAAAAAAGCTGTCAAACGTTATGGCTCCAACTTAAGTCTTTGAGGGCCGATAAAAAAAAGAAAGATATTATACTTCATCCAACTTGTTTGCATAATAGATACAATATCTCATTTCTTAGATTGAGGTATCTTCTATGATTGTATGTTTCCCCTTTATCATTGAATTTGGTTACACTTGATGATTCTTGGGGTTCAAGAAGAACCTATAGAGAACTTTGTTGTTACCTATAACGATAAAGGAGAGAAATGGTACAAATTCTTGGCTGGTTAGACAACATCTTTGACTAAAATATATTACTGCTAAGGCTATAAAAATCTGCATCTGATTCCAATTTAGTTACACTCATGTGAGAACAATGATATTTTGTTACATTAGAATACAATTGACATGTGGTAGAATTTCAAGTTCGGTTTATATAACAGTTCGTTATCCAACTTTTTTTGTATCTCAAGATCTGATATTTGTATTGAAATATACGATGGTTAAGAAATAAACTACTATACCATAATTTAAACGACTTGACAAAAAAATATGGAGTTTAAGGAGACTTATGATGTAGTCATCGATATTTGTGAGCTTTTTATCAAGATCAAAATGTACTTGATTTACATAGCAAAGGGATTGTCGGTTAATATTCTGCAATCTTCTTTCAATAACTATCTTTGTATATACCCCCTCCCCCCACAGACAATATGTGCCTCCTATTAATACATCTTACGATTCACCAGCTTCTTGTCCCCCCCATCAGCTCCCAACTTACAATAATCAAATTAAACCAGATGGACGGAAAAGGATAAATGCTTATTTTAGCCACACTCTTTTATATATATATAATCTTTTGTTCAAACGATGCTCTATTATTACATAGTTTTATTCACATTATTAAAGTTGCACACATGTTGATTTACCAATGTTTGTTTGTTTGTTGCCATGCGACAAATGTTTTACAGGAAAAAAAAAATTAAGATGCGCGTAGATCAGTATGATAGTGTCATGGAAACAAAGAATGGGCCGTTCATCTCCTTAATTTGGTAATTATCTTTTTTTTCCACACATTTGCTCTTTTTACAACAAACACACGTTTACCCTTAAACCGTTGTTCTCCTTAAAAAGTGTCAAACAGCTCCTACGAAATTATAAAATGATCGAGAATAAAATAGTTATATATAAAAGTCTTGATTTTTTTCTTAAAAAAAAAAAAAAACCTTCTT
Organism: Mucor indicus B7402; assembly: GCA_000697295.1. NCBI lineage: Eukaryota > Fungi > Mucoromycota > Mucoromycetes > Mucorales > Mucoraceae > Mucor > Mucor indicus. Next base: position 12,622 of record JNEK01001093.1, on the reverse strand, counting down.
CTTTTCTTCTCTATACTTAATACGTAAAAATGGACATTTTAGAATTAATTCATATTGAACCTCAACAAAATCAAATAAAACCTTATAAATGCACAATGTCAAATTGTTCAAAAGCTTTTAGTCGTAGATCAGATCTCGCAAGACATATCCGCATTCATACAAATGAAAGACCTTATGTATGTCAGGAACTCGGGTGTGGAAAAAGTTTCATCCAGGTAAAATAAAAATGCATACCACCTAATTATCCTCAATTGCTAATCAGTATACTATGATAAATAGAGATCTGCTTTGAAAGTCCATATGAGAACTCACTCGGGCGAAAGACCTCATGTTTGTGAATTCGAAAATTGCAACAAGAACTTTAGCGATAGTTCATCGTTAGCCCGCCACAGACGCATTCATACTGGAAAAAGACCCTACAAATGTCGCCATGAAGGCTGCAACAAAAGTTTTGCTCGTAAAAATGTTTTAACGGCACACCAAAAAGTCGCTCATGGATCGACCACAAAGAGAACAATGCTTCAATGGAGACCCTTTAACGAAATTCCTCATTTGATGAAACAGAAGAACAAAAACAATAAAAAATCAACCCCTATACTGTCTGATGAAGAATCTCTAAGCTCTCTTTCACCTATTTCTCAAGATGAACGTGTCATTGATCACTATTTTGCTTATAAACCTCAACCGACAACTACTTATTTACCCAAAATTGTAAATATGGAATACATCTTTAAAGAAATACCCTCAAACTATTCATTCTAAAAAATTCTCACCGAAAAAACCACATTCGTTTTATGCACTCATTCTTACTATGTACCTCATGCCTTTACACGGATATATGCTTTTGTCTTTTTATGCTAAATTATTATTGTTGTTTTGCTAAATTTATGCGTGTAAATAATAAAGAAAACCATTTAAGGAGTTTATATCATAACCACTATTGACATCACTTTTGAAGGGAGCAAACAACACCTCCCCATTTTTAGTATTGCTGTATTTAGTTTAGTATAGTTTCTAGCTTTTTTTTCTCTTCTTTCCTCTTTATTTTAGAAATTAACACCATAACCAAAGGTAGCATTAATGGATCTCCAATAATATCCACTCCAGTTATTTCTAGTTAATTCTTCTTCACCAACAGGCACACCAGTTTGTGTGATCTTCAATTGAACAGATTCGCTACCTTGATTGAACTCCATGGTTACTTTAGAGTAATGATTGGCTGGCCATGACTTTAAACGCCAGGTTTGAACAATCTTTTGATCAGGTACAATCTCAACAAATTCACCCGTCACATTACCATTAAACAATTCAAAACGATTGCCTACCTTTGGATCTAAAATGACATGTCCTCTAGTCCAAGCAGTGGCACGTTGAGCATCTGTCAATGTCAAAAATAATTCATGAGCCGATGTTTGGAACTCTTCCAACTGATCAACAGTAACGGTATTGACAGCTTTAGGAGTGGATGCAGGAGCTGAACTGCTGCTGGTGGTGGTGGTATTTTTGCTGACAGGTGCAGGGCTAGCCAAACGAGGAGGAGTAGCAGTACCCATCTTGTCTGATTCAATATACACATCTTCGCAATTTTCCTTAATCATGGCAGCTGAAAATGATTCGAACTTTTTGATCAAAAGAGGGACGAGTTCTTTACGAATGACAGGCTTGAGTGCTTGCTTTTCATTATTATCATCGCTAATACTGATTTCAAACTATAGACCGTTTACTATTTGTAACAATAGATTTGTTTTATTTGTCAACCTACCACAAAGTCGTCTGAATCAGTGTCGTGAGCAATTTCGGGAATCTTGATAGAGCCAGTAGCTTCAGTGCCATCAGCGAGAGTACCTAAAAACATATCGCATCAATTGATATTCAACTGTTGCTGGCAGTGTCATTTATTTACCCTTCCAGTTGAGCTTCAATTCAACGTCATAAATAGTAATGATCTTTCCCTTTCTTTGATTCAAGTCAACATCACCAGAGAAATCAGCAACTTTGGAAACTTCAACTTTGTGGCCGTCTTTTTCGGCCGCAAGTCCAACAAGTTGCTCAGAGAACCATTTTTCGGCCCATTTATAACAGTTCTTATTGACCCTATTTGTAGTTCTCAGCTTAACACCTGTATCTGCACACCCTTCATCGTCGTTATGGTTACTTACCAGTGCCTATCAACAAAAAAAAGTTAATAAATTTTATTAGACAATATTCATCTCTTTCTTTACCAATTGTTGACGTTCTTCCAGTTAGACATGTTGTAAAAAAAAAATAAAGATAACGAGAGAAAAGACAAGTGAAAAATGTAATAAAAACGCGAATTATTATTTTTTTTTTTTTTTTTTTTTTTTGGATAGAATCTTGTAGAAATTTCTTGAAGGAGAGGACAAAAATCCTTGAATTAAACAACCGCAAAAAAAACACACACAGAAGGGAGAGTTTTCCTCTCTCTTCAAGTGCTTCCCTCTCAAGAAATAAGTCGTTTATTCAAGTATTGTGTCGTCCAAGGACAACTTTACTAGAATAGATTTGACGGAAATACACTAGGTGAGTCTTTTGTTGCATTAATACAGTAAAAAAGACAACCTTTGGTATGTTCTAAGAGGAGAAGATCATTTCTTTGGAGGAATCCACCTTGTGCGAAGTGCAAAGGTCAAAGATGCTATGTCGGCATTGGCAATCGGCATATATGGGCTCTCTATTGAATTTTTTGGTGCAAACACTTCCAGAATACTCTTGCAAACGCAGTCAATTCAACAATGCTTGAAACGTCCTTGCGTGCTCCAAGAGATCGGCTGAAACAGCTATCATCGAAGAAATTAGCACTTCAAATTGAATTGTTACTGTTGCATTCATGTGCAATAGTCATGCACAGCATAGCACTTTAAGTTTTCCTTTCTATGTAAACTGTACAACTTGTTTGTTTGTCTCTCTGATTGGTCTAAAAAAACAACATTGTCTTACGGACCCGTTTATAAAAAAAAAAAAAAAAAAAAAAAAAAAACTCCTCCTTTCTCCACATAGTAAAATACAAATGAATGCTTTAATAGCTTTACTTCACTTCTGCGAAGTGCACGGCCCCTGTGTAGTTTACTGTACCCAAACTGTGCATAACTCTGAAAAAACAGTCATGAAAGAAACAGACCTCACTATACCCGCTATGACAAACCCTATACCCATTCAATCTAAACAGTCTACACATAATGTTGCATCCTCACTTTCAACTACTTGCTCAACACCAACTTCTTCATTTCGAAAAAATTCAATATCTTCCTCAAATTCTTTTAGTAATAACAACAACACTACTAGTAATTATAATAGCAACAGTAATAGCAGTACAACTAGTACAAGTTGTGCAGCATGTACAGCTCAGTTGCCATTTGTGAATAATGGACAGCAAGTGACGGAAGCAAAACGACTGCTTACCTTGGACGAAGAAGATCCTTCGATACAATATATTGGTACAGCAAGAGCGCCACAACAACCCCATCTTTATAAAGCTGTACGACTGGCTTGCGTACGTAGCTTAACTGCCGAGTTTTGTCAAGGGAGAGATGGCCCTGTGATGTTTGGTGATGATGAAAACGGATATGTGATGAGTTATATGTTTAAACTGAGAGACTCACAAGCGAGAGGAGAGGCCAGATTCTATTCTTTTATTATGTTGATGACTGACAGAGTGTATTTAATATCCTGCTGGCCCTTTCTTGTCAGGTAAAAAGTAACAATCGCTCGGTGTCTTTTATCTTAATCTTTTGGAATAGTGCTTTTCGGTCAATGGCATTAAACCTGCAGGAAAGAGCAAACATTATATTCCAAAAAGAAAAAGATGGTATGAGACATTCCACTATTCACAATAGACGAACACTCATAACATCACAAGGTAAAACAAAGAAACAAGTGTTAAGAAAGGTGACTGAATAGGCATTTGCAGATCAATTTTATAGAAGAAGAAGTCATACGTCCTTAAGATCTTTAGTCGACTTACTAGGCATCAAAGTAAAATAGATAAATAATAGCAATGGTATTTGCTAATATCACTGTTATAATTAGGATATTTATGCACAGATTCAAGCTCAATTTAGTTATATATTAAAACTATCATCAAGGAAAAGAATGGAGAAGATAACGATAGGAAGAAGAGAGAGTCCACTTTATAGGAAACTGGTAAAAAAAAATACAAGAAACCCTAGACAATAGAATAATCTCTAACTTTATCCTATTTAGAAAGAAGAGTTCGAAGCAAAAAAGAAAAATAAAGAGTCCGTATTGAAATGATTGGGCGTCACACGATTCAAATCAAATGATCAAAAACAAAAGAAAAAAGCTTCACATATAGATAATCGTCTTCTTCCTTTTTTTTTTTATGCTACTTTTCATTTCATTGCTATTATTATTACTTTTTACTTGTTGTACATATTCATATCAAACTAAAGAACAAGCCGCTCAATTATGTAGGCAAGTTGTATCTGACGCAGGTAATATGTTCTATCATAAAGAAGTATCACCATTTAACTAAAGTTATGTATAGGTCGCGGGCATATTTTAACATTAACAGATGATTCTGTCTCTTCTGAATTTGCTGGTTTTCCATTCGGTATTATGGAATACTACAGTGATAAATGTACAGACAATGGAAACTTGATTCTCTTCATGTCAGATTTACAGGTAATATCACGTCTATTACACACAAATAGAATGCTAAACGATATTCTCCTTTAGTTGAGCTCTAGAAATATGCGTCAACAGATGAACAAGGTTGGGTTTACTATTACTGCATTAAAAAACTATAATCCTGGTTGGAATAACCATACAACGCCTGTTGAACAGCCAAGATTCACTCTTTTTGGTAACATTACAAGAGTTCCTGAATCAAAGGTAAGTTATATGATGCCTGTACATATTTGGAATTACGATGCTGATATATTTACATAAAGAGTGAACTGGCCATGTCTTGCTTTGTAAAAGTCCATCCTGAAGCAAAGCCTTGGTAAAGTCATCGTGCTGACAAATAATGAATAAAACTCTTCAACTCACCTAACCTATAGGCAAAGGTTTCATGACTTTAGTTTATATGAGTTCCGTGTTCAAGGTATTTATTATGTCGGTGGATTCGGTGGTATCAATTATATTGGCTGGATTCCCTTACAACTCTATCAAAATGCGACTCCATCCGTATTGTTAACGAAACAAGAAAAATAAAACTCAGCGGCACCTTTTTGTGCTTTGCCCCACAAAGACTAAATATTTTCCCCCTTGTTTTCCCGACTTTTTTTTTTTTTGGGCAAAACTCTTAATATACACCTATTTGAAAAAAAAAAAAAAAAAACTTTTTCTTTTTCTTTTTCTTCTTTTATTAAAACAAAAATAATGTTTAGACTTGCTGCTACAAAGACTCCTTTGGCTAGCGTAAGAAACTTTGAAACGTGTGATTTTATATGTTTGTTTACTAATTGAAGAAACGTAAAAAAAACAGATTGCTATGCGTAATGCTGCTCAAAAGACTCGCGCACCTATCTTTAACGGTTTCTACCGCATGTACAGCACTGGTAAGTTCCTTTGAATATGTATGTTTTCTATGATTTGAGCTTAACGGTTTCTCTAATAGAAACTGAATATGATGTTGTCGTTATCGGTGGTGGTCCTGGTGGTTATCCTGCCGCTATCAAGGCTGCACAAGAAGGTCTCAAGGTAAGAAAAAGAAGTGTATACTAGTTGACATGATCTCACAACTCTCTTTTTTTTTTTTTTTTTTTTTTTTGTTTAGACTGCTTGTATTGAAAAGCGTGGTAAATTAGGTGGTACTTGTTTGAACGTTGGTTGTATTCCTTCCAAAGCCATGTTAAACAACTCTCACATTTATCACCAAACTCAACACGACCTCAAGTCTCGTGGTATTGATGTTTCTGATGTTAAACTCAACTTGGACAACATGCATAAGGCTCGTCTTAAGGCTGTAGGTGGTCTTACTAAGGGTGTCGAATTTCTCTTCAAGAAATACGGTGTTGATTATGTAAAGGGTACTGGCTCTTTCAAGACCGCTAACGAAATTGTTGTTGAGGGTTTAGACGGTAAGCAATCTACTTTGAAGGCAAAGAACGTTGTTATCGCCACTGGTTCTGAAGTTACACCCATTCCCGGTATTGAAATTGACGAAAAGAAGATTGTTTCCTCGACCGGTGCTTTGGAGTTAGAAAAGGTTCCCAAGAAAATGGTCGTCATTGGTGCTGGTGTCATCGGCCTTGAATTGGGTTCCGTTTGGTCTCGTTTAGGTGCTGAAGTCACCGTTGTTGAATATTTAGGCGCCATTGGTGCCGGTATGGACCCTGAACTCGCCAAGAGCTTCCACAAGACTTTGACCAAGCAAGGCTTGAAATTCAAGATGAGCACCAAGGTCAATGGTGCCAAGGTAGAGGGTGATGTTGTTAAGGTTGAAGTTGAAGCTTCCAAGGGTGGCAACGCTGAAACTCTTGAAGCTGATGTCGTTCTCGTCTCTATCGGCCGTCGTCCTTACACTAAGGGTCTCGGTTTAGAAAATGTCGGCGTTGAACTCGATAACCGTGGTCGCGTTGTCATTGATTCTGAATTCAAGACAAACGTCTCCAACATTCGTTGTATCGGTGATGCCACTTTTGGTCCTATGTTGGCTCACAAGGCCGAAGATGAAGGCTTTGCTGTGTCTGAAATGATTGCCACTGGTCATGGTCACGTCAACTATGATGCTATTCCTTCCGTTATCTATACTCACCCTGAAGTCGCTTGGGTTGGTAAGAATGAAGCACAATTAAAGGAAGAAGGTGTAAAGTACAAGACTGGTAGCTATCCTTTCGTCGCTAACTCTCGTGCCCGTACCAACGATGATACCGATGGTTTAGTCAAGGTTATTACTGATGCTGACACCGATCGTATTTTGGGTGTTCACATCATTGGTCCTAACGCTGGTGAAATGATTGCCGAAGGTGTTCTTGCTATGGAATACAATGCTTCTGCTGAAGATGTTGGTCGTACATGTCACGCTCACCCCGTAAGTAGATTAATAATTATGGATTATTCATCCAATAACACTAACCCATCTTCTTTTTTTTCCCTAGACTTTATCCGAAGCTTTCCGTGAAGCCTGTCTCCTCGCTTCTTTTGGTAATGCTATCAACTTTTAAATAACTTATACTTTCTCTTTTGTACAAAATAAAACAATTTTTTGATAAAATAATAACGACGACTTTCTTTATTTATATAATGTTCCTTTAACATTCGAGGAAATCTGCTGTCATCAAGGTTTCTAAAACGACTTCAGGTTCGATTTTGAACTCGGGAATTTCAGTAGTTGAGCCTTCGTATTGCCATTTGTAATACAGATATCTGCATACGATCTCTAAAATAGCGCCTCTATCAATTGAAAAACAGAATAAGTAAAATAGAATTCGTTAATTGACTCAGTGGTGTTTACTTGATATCTCTAAATGTTATTTCATTATCCACAGATTCTCTAAATTGGACTGAATTGCAGTGTTATTCTTTGAGAAAAAAAAACGACTTTTTCTAAATTGCAATTACCTGGACCACATAACATGTTTTTAATTGTACCGGAACGAATGGCTGCTTCGCGATGAATAACAAATTCAAAACCATCGCTGCTGATCAACTTTACGTATTCTGATTCAACTTCGCTCATTTTAAATATTCGTAGTAAAAAGAGTACGAATTTTTTTTTTTTTTTTTTATGCACACTAAAAGAAGGGAGATGATTGTTAACTCAAATATTTTAACATCAACAACCCAAAAAGCAAGGAAGGAGGTTGCTTTACAAGCCCAGGGTGCACATTTTACACTGTAACCCTTTTCAGCTAGCTGATTTTCCTTTTGATATTGATATCACGATTATCTAAGTCAAGAAAGAAAGCTGAACATGCTGCTACAATATAGAACCTGCCACTTTGTTAAGTCGTATTTTGTTTTATATCCACTAACTGGTCAAAATAAGAACCAATTGGTGATATAATAAGTAGTTTATTTTTACCGTCAAGATTACTTAAAAACTTCACACTACACAAAACAAGAAACTGTTAATTTAGTTACAACGGAACAAAGCGAGAAATACACTCTATTTAACTTCAAATACGCGAGAGGTTGGCCATATAAACCTATCTTTAAGCATAGCTCCATCGCTAGATACGGAAAGCTTTGCTACCTTTCTGGTTCGACGTTCTGCTTATGTCTTGATACTATCTACACAATCAAATTTACAAAAAATTAGAGGGATACTATTCCTATTGCGACGACACAGTGTTTTCTATAGTTCTATATCTTTCTGTATTCAACACATAGACAGCTATATAAGCTTTGCTATATTTAAGTGATCATTTCAGAAAGGAAGAAAAAACACCCATCCTCCCGTTTATACCATTTTCAGCACAAAGCGTAATCAGTTGACAGCATTACCGTATGTTTATGAGCGCGTGATTGATATTATTATACTTGAATTTAGCCATTGTTGCTTCTTTTTTTTTTTGACAAGTAGGCATATTTAGATTAATCCATTGTATAGTTTAAAGTCCTGTATAGAGCAACTTCAGTCTGCGAGTACGGTATTTATATATTTCTGTGCTTTTGGGCTCACTCATTGTGTAGAGTTTACCCGAAATAGTTTAACACCGATCAAACCAGGCACAAAGTTTTATATGTAATTGACATAGTAAGCACTTGTACAATACTATTATCGTACGCGCAGGATTACTATTACTATTATTATACATATACCTATATCTATATATACTGACGAAATGTTTGTAACATAGACGATCGCTTGATAAACAGAAAACGTAGCTGTTTCTTTAAAAACAAAAAACAAGCAGCCTGGAAATATTAGCGGGAAATGTCATAACAGCGATGATACTTTTACGGATGTAATTAGAGTTTCGAGCACTTGAAACATTCAACAGACTCTTACAATACACAGCTATGACAGGCCAATGACGGTATATATAAACCTTTATTATTTATAGGTTGGTAGATATCATGGGGTGCCGTCTAAATATAAGTCTTTTCTTTGATTCGATATGAGCTTGGTTAAAAAAAGAAAATGACATCTGGATTAAAAAATGAAAAAAGCCAAGAGGGATAAAAATACAATTTTTCTAAATTTGGGCAATTAAAAAAAATGGGTATATAAAAACGCAAAAGAGTTATTTTCTTCCCTCTTCTTACTCACTATTCAATTACTCAATATGAAATCAACTTTAATTCTCCTTACCGCTGCCTTTGTAGCTGTCACTAGCTCGTTCCCTGTAAACAACATAAAACGTTCTTTTGACATACAGCTAAACTCCAACACTTCCTTTTGTTCCTTCTTGCCCCCTCAACCTGGAGACAATGTAGGTGCTACTGAAAACGATGGCATTCCCTTCTGCACAAACACAACTCTCGGTGGCCAGCTTTTCCCCACTAGCTTCATTCAAACGAGTCACTACTTGAACACCTCTGACTATGTGCAAGTGACAGGTACTTTCAATCGTACAGCTTATAGCCTTTCAGAGTCTGATGGTGGAGGACAATATGATAACAGAGACATCGAAGACGTCACTTGCAATGGCTACAAGTACTTTGTCAACCTGATCGAGCCCGATGTACAAGTCTTTTGTATTCGTTGCTGCCAGAGTCAATCCGATTGTAACTTGGGAGCATCTACCTATGGCTGCGAAAAGGTTGTGCCTGGAGATTATAGCTAGAACATTAACTTGTACATAATATTATACTATCAAATAAACTTTACTACAACTATTTACTCATCTTCAACATAAGAAATTGGTACTCTACAATTTGCTGATCTTCAATTGAGAAAACAATAACTTTTTTTTTTTTTTGTTGCAACATTGATCTGATCATTCTTTTTATCAATCAATGGACTTTTAAAAGTATAAAGTACTTTGCCTCCATAAAAATCCAAGTAAGCGACTCAATTCTATACTTACATATTATTAGAGCAAATTAATGTAGTGGAGCACTACGCGCACTGTTGCTAGAAAAACGCTTAATACTGTATGTACCATTTTCAAAAAAAAAAAAAAAAAAAGAAAGCTGACTACATTACGTTTATTAATTATTTAACTACTTGATATACACTTTAAGTTAACCATTGTTTTAAAGCTCTCAACTACAGTCAATGGGTCAATCTACTGTTTCTCAAAGTTCTTCAGCAGGTCAAAAACATATTCATTATTAGTAGCGTTCTCTTCTTTGACAAGTACAATAGTCCGACAAACAAATGGGAGCCCCAATAACATGTGAGTACTTGGAACACTCTCTTTAATGGTTTCATTCTAGCCGTTCATAATAAACTGATGTTTTTTGATTCTGTACTACTAAGCTTGTACTATGTGTAACATGCCTCTTTATGCTCATAATTTAAAAAAGTTTATCGCGGGCGATACTAAACATATAAATTGCTGCATAATGAGGCAACGATGGTCATTCTATGCTTGTACTCTTTTATATAATGTTGTAAACACTTTGCTAGTCTATTGTTAAGTCGATTTGATCAGTTTCATTGTTTAATAGGTATATAAAAAGAGTGACAAACCGCATTTTCGAGTTTACTCTTTCTCACATACTTTTAGCCATTGATGCCAATTTTAAAATTGTCAAAGAAAAGGGTGAATTGTGAGCTATTTCCGCTCGAAATTCTTGAGAAAGTATTTGAATACCTCGGCACAGACGACCTTTGTCAATGCTTGTTAGTCAACAGATGCTGGAACACTATTGCAAATAACCTACTCGGGGGGCTTCATGTTAAAATAAACGCAGCAACTAATCTCCTTCAGGATTTTATTCAATATCCTGCTTTCGCAGCCAAGGTGACAGAGCTTACCATTCAATCCCACCGCTTAACCCATTGGATTAGTGTCCTAAAGCTCTGTCCAAATTTGCTGATTCTGAATTTTGAAACAAATAGATCTGAACTCTTGTTGGAACGACTCAATAATTCACTGATCCATTTTCGCTTTCTTGAGCAAATTAATCTTAGGGAATACTTGGCATCTATCCACTTAACTGCTTGCGTTTGGAGACATAGAAAAACTTTAAAAAGCCTCGTCATTTACCCTAACGACCTCAACATTTATCGCTACAGGACTTTGTACAACTATTTGTCCTTTTTTCCAAAGCTTCAAGATTTGCACCTCAATATTACCCAACGTGTGAACTTGTATAAACTACTTTCAAGAAGCAAGTACCTACGAAGAATACATATAGCCAATGCAGACGTTTTCTTTGATAGTAGAAGCAATGATGCCATTTGCTTACCGCTTTATCTTGAGGAAGTCATCCTAGTTCATGGAAACATTCATTTTAACGCATTACGCTTTCTGCTTCAGATAAGAAGCAACTTGAACCGCTTCGAAATCCACACAAACATGGTTCTCATAGATAAAAATCAATACAAAAAAGAATTAATTGATACATTGAAAGATTCTCCGCTGACCAAAGAATACAAAGTTCTATACATTAGCTATGACAATAAGAACTACGTGAGGTACCTATTTCGCAATAGAGCATTGTAGAAGTGTGCATTTAGAACAATAAACCGTCGTGTAAATTCAACGTTTAACATATGTGTGTTATGGGTGCTAGTTCTTAAAAACAGCCTAAGGATTCTTTGCACATATGGTCTATAACGAAACTAAAAACTTGTATGGTTTAGTGGTTTCAATGAGACAACAATACTAAGCAGATAATTTTTTTTTAGCTGTTACTAAATCAATTATACCCTTTGTACAGTGTCTTATTATTTTGGTGAGATATAAGTTAAATCTATATCTGGTCGCTTTCGGGTAGAAAAAATCAGTAATCAAAACTCTTTTTGTGTGTGTTGATTCGTTAAAACAGGGACACCGACTGAAGCACTTAATCAAAGTTGACGGTAACTCTAAATTAATTTTTTTCAAAAATGCCAACTTGATGCAAAAAAAAAAAAAAAAAAAGTTGTTGTTCTCTCAATTGAAGATCAGCAAATTGTAGAGTACCAATTTCTTATGTTGAAGATGAGTAAATAGTTGTAGTAAAGTTTATTTGATAGTATAATATTATGTACAAGTTAATGTTCTAGCTATAATCTCCAGGCACAACCTTTTCGCAGCCATAGGTAGATGCTCCCAAGTTACAATCGGATTGACTCTGGCAGCAACGAATACAAAAGACTTGTACATCGGGCTCGATCAGGTTGACAAAGTACTTGTAGCCATTGCAAGTGACGTCTTCGATGTCTCTGTTATCATATTGTCCTCCACCATCAGACTCTGAAAGGCTATAAGCTGTACGATTGAAAGTACCTGTCACTTGCACATAGTCAGAGGTGTTCAAGTAGTGACTCGTTTGAATGAAGCTAGTGGGGAAAAGCTGGCCACCGAGAGTTGTGTTTGTGCAGAAGGGAATGCCATCGTTTTCAGTAGCACCTACATTGTCTCCAGGTTGAGGGGGCAAGAAGGAACAAAAGGAAGTGTTGGAGTTTAGCTGTATGTCAAAAGAACGTTTTATGTTGTTTACAGGGAACGAGCTAGTGACAGCTACAAAGGCAGCGGTAAGGAGAATTAAAGTTGATTTCATATTGAGTAATTGAATAGTGAGTAAGAAGAGG
>JNEK01001091.1:0-10683 GCA_000697295.1 Mucor indicus B7402 | reverse complement strand
AAAAAAAAAAACACTTGGCGATTTCTCTTATAATTAGATACACATAGAATGACGTTATATATAGAATTCTTATCATAATTTAACCAACTATCACTTCTTTGGTATCGGTCAAAAATACTCTATAATATAATATAATGTTTATAATTCAATGATTCCGTCATTAAACATTACCTTCCATGGTAACCATGACAATAAACAATAATTTGAAGCTTATATTATTATCCATTAGTTTTAAAGAATGAATGTTTATTACAACAATGACTCCAAGTTCAAATACCCCAGACGCGATAGACAGCTGCGTAAATTTTGTTTACAGTATTGATGTAATTTCGAGCTTCTTCTTTTCTATTAGCCGGCGTGATATTGAATAAGCAGGCATCTAAATCGGCAGTTTTGGCCTTCAACCCTTTGATATCAGCATTAACAAAGACATCGGCTAAAAAAATACTCTTAATCTCTGGCTTTTTCGAATTAAGTAAAGAAAGAGCGTCTTCGAAATGGGGAACTAGGACAGAGATTTCAGCAAAAAAGGCACTAGCTTCTTGGTCAGTAACAGAATTAATAGCACAACAGACTTTGTTAGCGTTTACAAAAATATCCTCGAGCTTTTGCTCGCTGTTGTGGATATCAAGGGCCCCGGAATATCCTTGAAAACTAGTAAAAGCAGAAAGCTATTGTTTATATAACAACAATTTAGTCATTTTTATAACATACGCAACGATAAGTGGTAGCTTACAGAGTTTTTTAATGGGCCAATTTTAGCATCGATAGCTTTAATTTCATCTAGACACTTTTGCACACCACTTGAGATGCTACTATCTCGGACAACAGCAGCCCTGACTAATGATAAATACAGTGATAATAGCATTAGTGAGATCAGTAAGCCCTTTTGAATGCATGCGTACTACTTACCATAAACGACAACCCCAAGAACAATGGTAAAAAGAGAAAACCTCATTTAAACGGTTTGATTTGTTTTTATTAGAAAACAAAAGAAAGGAATTAATACTTGTATGTTATGGCCGTCGTATTTATATGATGCTTTTGTTTAAAATAATAATAGCAATGAAAACCCTTCTATAGTATATATATATATGCTTTTGATATCATATCACATATTCGTTAAATGACAAAAAAGATCTAATCTGGACATATAGTCTTGAAAATTAAAAAAGCAGTTTGTAGTCATTTTACAATCAGGGTGTAAGTTTGTATTGTTGGATTCCACACTGAACATTTCAAATGTCTCAATCAACATGTAGTTTCTCTGTTTCAAAGCGTGTACATAAACAATACAACGATAGCACAGCTAGATATCTTTAAAACGCTTATATAATTAACAAGTAAAGATTTGAAAATCAGCCCATTTGGGCCGAATGTTGAAATCATTTATTGCAATAACAAAAAAAAGGTTATCACAAAGATTCTTTGATAAGGACATCAATACCAACTTTTTACATGTCTGGAATCATTTTGGTATAAAACGAATGATATTGCACTCACAACATTTTCCTTGACAAGTTGGTCGGTTTTTGAAAAAAACCGATCAGCCCAAATGGGCTGAATGTTGATCGACTAGTTGAAGTATACAAGTTGAGACATGTTAATTTAAAAAATTCATTTTATTATATTTATAATGTTTTAGAATGATTTGGACTAGTTACTACGAGCCAAAACCATCTTCAAGTGTGTTGTACATAGCAGTCCAAACATAGTGGACGGTCTGGGTTGCAACTGCAAGTTTTTCCAACCCTTGTGCCACGTACATTATTTTCAATGCATCCACTACAAGCTAAACGTCTTCTTTTGACAGCATTCTTACCATTCATTGATACATGGCTGTAGCTGGAGTTGCTTTGTAAGACTTTGCGCTCAAGGATGACGTTTGACGCGCGCCCCTCCTTCAAGTTTTGACAATGGCGAAGCATGTTGAATGCAACATTGTCTTTAAACTCGCTGTGGCTCATGCTGTCACCTCCTAAACAAATTTTCTGTAGGCTGCGTATGCATTTACCTCACAAATACCAAGGAAAAAAGCCAAAGAATCGCATCTTCCACCTCTCAGTCGAAATTATATCGTGGTAAGAGGGCAAGTTGTCCGGCAAGTTACTGTTTGCATCAATTGAACCTATAGCAAATATAATTTTTGAATACTTACCTTTTCATTAAGACTATTACTTACTTTTGTGGGTTTCATATTCTTGAACTACTTCCGGGCGCTTGATTGTCACGAGATTTCCGTTGGATCCATAGAATGTTCTTTCTCCAGTAAGTCTTGTGGTGCTGCAGGAAGAAATGAGAGCTTTTACTTTCTGATCACGATAAGCACAAACAAAGACTCTGCCGCTGTCAGAGTCTCTCTTCATGGTGAAGTAATCACCATGCTCTGTTCCAACATTATCAACAATATCAGTTAGAGGCATTCCGCGAGGCCAGTACCTTCTTTTGGTGACCTGCATTATGGAATACAGACCAAGTTCCATCAGCATTGATGTCATACTTGGCGAACCGAACCATGAATCGGCAATGACGGTACGTCTGGTTCCAAACCATGGCTTTACCAAGCGTTTTACAGTGGCAGTAAGAGTTTTCATACCAGGTTCTTTATCGAACTCCTTCTCACAGGGATCGCTTACAGTGTCCATTCGTAAAATGCAATAGGAGTGGTGATCAGCAAGTGTCTTGAATTCTTGGCCGATAGGATGAGGTTTCTAGGCACTTTCTTAAGATTGGGCATTCCAGTACCAAGCCATTGATTCATAGACTCGTCGATCACAAGAAACTTTCCAGGAACTATGTAGTCCTTCATGTGGTCGTTAAAAGCTTCAATGGTTGAGCGAATCTGGTAAAGAGGGTCGCGGTTTTGCATATGCTTAGAAGGAATTACAAACACTTGCATACGCATGATATCGATAAATCTATTGTAAGACATGTACGGGGTGAAATCAATGTTCATAAAAAAATGGGAATTCCCCTGTCTCCAGTAAGCTTTCTTGTCTGAGTGTCTGACTACTGTCATGACGGTCAACAATGCAATCCACAAAAGGTATTCGTTAAAGTCAATGTCCTTCCAGTTACCGAGACTTCTTGCATGAATGTTAGTGTTACTGATGATTGAGTAAAAGTGATCGATGGGCAGGAAAAACATGAATTAATCAAAGGGAGAGCCATATCTACTCCCTACCATATTTATGGTGGATTCGGCTTTGTTGAAGCCGTCAGCAAATCCGCTTGTACGGGAGTCTATATAAACTTGCCCTTCTTTCCATCAGCCATTAGATGTCAAATCTAACTCATCTACTTCTTCCTCCTCGAAATCACTGGCAATTGCATCCTCTAATAAGTCATCAGTTGCAACTCTTCCTTCTGAAGTTGTTTCCTCTTCAACAATAACACCACTGCCAGTGTCAGGGCTGGTTATAGGGCCTTCATATTTCAACAAGCCTCTACTGAGCTTGATAGGAGAACCACTTACCTCATCAAGCAAGACATCGTACATTACTTTGCCATCAACCTCAGATCTAGCAATTGTCTTACCCCTAAAACGTAAAGAAGGCGTGTTCCAATCGTATTTTTCAAGTAAAATAGCTTTGACCGCGTTATCAGTAATATAACACTTGCCAACAGATACTAATACGTTGACATCAAGTTTTCGGTTAGTGGGTGGCATCTTAAAAAGTCAAATTTATAACAGAGAATTGAACGAATTGCAAATAGAAAGTATCACTTGAAAACTAACTCCAATCATTTTTCAAACCTCTGACTTTGCCGCCATGGTCTGGGTTTCCGAAAATACAGGAGGTTTCCCTAATAGAAAAAACGCAATATATAATAGCCGTTCCAACGCCAATGGGCGGTTTCTCAAAAAAAGGGCGGTTTTTCTTTCTCAAAGTTCGTTTTTTCAAAAGACATAAAGCTCACTTTATTATAAAGATGGACAAGACAAGATTTTAGACGAAAAATGAAATGATTCTATGGAGTGAGATATTGAAGTTACTTCATTTCAGTCAACAACTTTAACACGTATTAGGCAATATCGTGAATTTTAAAAAAAAAATGAACAAGCAGCTGCGGTTGAGAACTTAGATCAGGTTATGGAGGATATTACAGCAGCAGCTAAGAAGCAGATAAAATGTTACAATACATATTCGAATTCTATTTACATATTTTATATAAGTGTACGCCTCAAATACAACAGATTCTTCCATTTCTAATTCCACACGGCGTCGCCGCATTGGCTGTTCAACAAATATATTTTCAATCTCTCCACTATCCTTCAACAAACATCTCTGATCTGACTTCTGGTCTCTTTTGTTGACACCTGCTGCTTGCAATGTCTAGTTTCGGCCATTCCATCGCAAGCTTCCGCGCTGCACGCTTCTTCATTTGCTGATCAAGCATTTTTCCAACTCTCATCTTATCTGTATGAAATCTAGCGATTCCCTTGATCGTTTCTTGCTCTTCTAAAAAAAAAAAAAAAAAGCAAATCTGGCCTACTGTTTGGTACAAATTTTTTCGTGCAATTTTCCAAGTTATCGATCTTCAAAATGCTATCAACTCTTTTTCTACAACTTGGAATCCAGTGCACACTTCAAACCCTGGTGTCATTATCGCAATCACTCTTCTCGCTATTTGGCGGAGCCACTGGGCTTTCATTTTTTAAAACATCCCCTTCTTCGCTTCTCATACAATCTCTTGTATATCTAATTTCGCTCCAAACTTTCAAAGTAAATCTAATTTTTCACAAGAGATTTCTCCATTCCTTCTAGCTCATTTCTTTCTTTCTACTAATTCTCTTCACAAATGGCTTTATACCAAAACACAACAACTATCAACAAATTTTTTAAAAAAGGGGAATTCTTATTTAGACAAATTTTTTTCTTATCTGTCAGTTTCTGACTTTTACAAGTCTAACTGATGTAAATACAATACCTATAAAAATACTTCGGCTCTGAAAACGATAAATACATGTATAGAGTGAGCAAAATGAAATAATTAAGATAAAAATTTAGCTTCAGATTCGAAATCTACAAATACCCGCCAAAGGTGGTCCAGCAGAAGGTGGTGCTCCCAAATATTCTGTTTTGCCCAATATTTCTTTCTTACATCTCTCTATCTGCAAAAAAAAATGGCATCGACTTGGTATCGCATTAAAATTGTACAATCATTACCACATTTATAATGTCTATTATCAATTAGGGATTCTGAAAATTGGCTTTAAAGATAAAAACGGTATACCTGGTTTTTTGTAAAGGGTGGCTATAAACTTCAACACAGGTTGGTTGCAGAAGACGAGTTCCGTAAAACTGTGGCTGCAATAGCCAATCAGAAAGAAACTACTGATGCTAAGTTATGGGCTGAAAGAACAATAAGCTCTAGTTACTTGGTAAAGATAAATGTGCTTGACCATCGCAGAACTTGTGATATAACTAACAATATGCTTTCATAGTGCCTTGAATTGGACGATGCCTTGACCTACTGGGATGCTACCATGCTTAATGAGGCAGAAAAGTCAAAGAAGCATCAAGCTGAAGCATACATATTCAAGTACACCAGTTGCAGCGACATTGAGCAAAAATATTGCAGGGATAAAAGCAAAAGAGCATCTCAAGAATCTGCTTCATCAAGAGAGCCTTTGTCCTCACGTAGACGAGTGGAGGTAGAAAAAATAGCAATAAAATAAGAAGAAAGATAATTAATGTTATCTCTATTTAGGTAAATGAGACAAACATATATGCCTCTATTGTTCGTGCCGCTGCTTTAAACCAAGCTGAGCAATACTTGAATCACAATGCCCGCGTTCAACATTTCATTACGTAATGTTTCTACTGAGTTATCATTTTTTCCCTGTCTAATTCTTCTTCTTTATTCAGCAGTTGCGGTTTAAATAATGTTATTGATTTGACGGATACCAACCCAGATGGCCATCTTGATTTGTTGACAGAAGAGCAGAGAGAGACCATTCTTAAGCATGTTTCTGATCCCTATCAGTATACACATCTCGAAGACAGCTTTTTGAAAGATGGTTTCATGAAGACGGTTTGCAAACAAAAAACAAAGGCTAAATCTTGGTACACGCACTATTTACACAGATTTCTGTTAAATCTTTACTGCTTCCTCTACATATCTGATAGTTCTCCAGACAAGAACCCTATTTCTCACCATAATAAATCAACTATCATAGAACAAAGGAACATAATAAAGACAGCAATTGACAACATTTTCTTTATTATTTATAAACAAGAACAGCTTTTATGATTACTCCTTTTCTTTTAATTTTATTGTATATATCTTAAGCGACTTTATCATTCGAGAAGTAAATTCACTGAAAAAGAAAGTAAGACACTACAAAAGCCTTCGATTTTGAAGTGCCCTCAATAACGGTTATGCTCTTGTGGCTTTCTCGCATGTAATGAACATGTGCAGATAGTAAAATTCCACTTTTTGCAATTTTTTTTTTTTTTTTTGAAAAGTCCGTGTAAATAGTCCGTGTACCAAGATTTAGCCAAAATAAAAATTGATCCCTAATTACCAAGCAATAAATTTTTTATAGGCGTCTGACAAAAAAAATTGGAGATTCATCCGTAAGAGGGCATATTCAAGACTAGATGCAGCGACAAATGACGAGTATCCAATTATCAAAATAGTCAGCCATGTGTAGGTTTCTACATTTATGTATATGATACACACATTAGCTAAGAAATGATTTAGGTTGGAACAACACTTACGCTATCCCGAAAACATGGCTCCTGAAGCTCTTGAATGTTTTTCAGAAAATAGAAAGATTGTCAAGTTCTGGTCGCCCATTATTGAGGCCACGTTCTGTGGTTCTAGGCTAATCACTAATTGGTAACCTCATGATTACGAAACATTCACCAATGAATTGCTAATTCAATTATCTTAGAGGCGATACAATTTCATTAGGTCCTGAAAAGACAAATCGTAGAATGGACTTGAGAATTGTTTATGGAATGACAAATTGCAATGATCTAGGAAATGCTGAGTTCGGGAAATTGCCTACTGAAGCTAAATATTTTCATGATAAAGCAAAGTTGATAAATGGCAAAGCTCAACTCAACAACTTCATCAAAGCAACTGGAGATACTTCAGTGGAAATGGCTCTTTTACTGATTCAAGGTAAAGTAAATAAGCCGGCTACAAAAATCTTTTGTTAGCGCTTGTATTTCAAGGTCTTCAAGCTGAACTTTTTAAGCTTTCACTTGCAGATAATGGACTATATCAAATTGTTGAAATGAAAAAGTTCCACTTCCCAAGACTCTCCTCCTTCAGCACAGATATAGAAAAAATGGTAGATGGTTGTAATTTGTTAAGAAATATCTGCATCGACAGTCATAATAAGTATGAAGCTGCAATGGTCAAGAAGCTCAGCAAGATGGATGGCTTTGCACATGAAGTAAAAGAAGATGACTTTTCTAGTTGGTTGCGCCCAGTATGGCATCCCCTAAAACAGGAGAGCGAATGAAGTAAAAGCTTTTCTTATTATAATGATTACTTTCCTCCTTATCTTAATTTTAATGACTTTTTATCCAACAATAACAACAAATTTGTATGTTATTACACATTAATGTATAAAATATCAACAAAAGCACAGTTGGTTTTTGTCTTACTGTGGAGGTGCCTAGTTGTTTTTCCTCTCAATTTTTAATAATTTTGGTGTGTAGTTACCTTTGATTTTAATTATAGTGAAGGGTTATTTGAAGTTATTGAAAGATAAAACAGGCCTTCATTAAACCTTTCCTTGTTTTTTTTTTTTTTTTTTTTTATAAAAAAATAAAAGGAAATGCTGTTAGAATAATAATATTACGAAGGATTCATGAGTATAAGTAATAAATACCTTGGTACATTGGCTGCTCTGTTTTTTGAGAATTCAGATGAGTTTCGTTGATACCTTGCCGCTGTCTTCTTTCTTTTTCTTTTAGTTTTACACCTTTTCTGCTTGTTATATTTTTTTGAGCCATTTATAAGGATATTGACTGCATTGTCAATTGCACGTTGGGATCCTACGTAGTTGCACCAGTTTATTCGTGCAGTTTCGAAGCCATAGAAGTTGTATAAAGTTTCTCTATGATTCAATAAATATCCTGCATATACTTTAAACTGATCGGCTGAAACTGTTTTTGGTGATGGAATCCTCTTTTCAATCTGTTCCACGCTGGCTCTTTTTTTACGTTCTTGCTCCATTTTTTGGCGGTTTGTGTTTCCACTCATGTCGTAATACTCTTTGGATGATAATCTTCTTATGTCCCTGTTACCATAAAAAGATACAAAAATGTATTTTCTGTTTGGATCCACAGTACAAGGCCTGAAGTAGCGTTTTATCTCTTCACTTTTAAAATCTTCTAACTCCAAAGAAGTCTGATTGACAGGTGAACTTGCCATAGTTTTTTTTGCAGAATGATATTCTACAGGTATATCCTCCTTTTTGTTCAGGCAAATTATCCATCGTTTCAAGGCTACATGAGTGTTGTATACAGGCTCTATGATAGCAGATATGGATCCTAGCAATTGGGAGCGCGGACATTACGTCCGTCCTAAATCATCTAACGAGTTTTCTATCTATTTAGATTCATCATTACATAATTATCTTTATATTGGTTCTTAACCAATTATCTTATATGACAACGTAATTAACTATTCTACAAAGAACAATGTCTTTATCGAATATTCTCTTATTCATGTTAATTGGGAACGCGACGTGCCCAATCATATATGCTCAACTTGTATTATAACTCAGTAACCCAGATCATTAAATAGTATATAAACCCTTAGTATTTTCCCCGTTAATAAAGGTCAACTCATATTTTGAATAGTCAGCCAGTCTGAATATTTGATATTGTTTTTGTTTATTTTTTTTTATTTTAAGAATCAAGTGTCTTTATCGAGCTTGATTCAACAATGAGTTCAAAATTAGTATACTTATCACCTGTGGCTGTTTAACGACTTGCCTGTTAATATTTAATTTCGCGAAATTGAAATAAGCAAAAAAGGATCTTTGCGTGAGATAATAATATGTTTCTTCTGCCTGTCTAGACAATTTGGCCCCCGGAAATATGCCAGTAAGATTTTCCCCATCGATTTTAATAAACTTCCACCGAAAGCGTGGATTAGGGAATAAAGCGAACAGTCTAGGGGGAATAAACTCTCTCTTTTGGCTTTTCTCTTTCTTTTCCTTTCTTGTTGTCTTTTTCTTTTTGGGTCTTCTTCTATCTTGAGAAAGAGGTTGAGACTGTGAAGTAATTTGGGGCTGAGACTGTGGTGGTTGTGGATTCTGTTCAATGACTGATTCGTATTTCATCAGAATATGCCTAAATAAAGGCATAATACCAAATGGTGCCTTATTCAGTGTTGCCTTTGTTATAGGTAATGAGGGCAACCGGTTTTTTAACTCTGCTATTAGTGGGTTTACAAACGCCCGGATTTTAGCTTCAAGTTCTTCGCTCAACGAAAAGGCAATGTTGCCAACAGCAATATTTGACGGGCCAACAGAAAACACCACATCCAGTATATGTTCGTATACTATATATTTGATTACAGGCATTTTGATTTCTTATTGATAGTTAATGTTCATTATCGAAATATTATAAGTATGCTTATGACTTGTTACTTACAGGAAATTCATTCTGAATCATGTATATAAAATAATTTGACGTTACATTTTGGAAGTTTTCGATATAATAATTGTTGTATGATGTAACTGTTAATTCACATGCTGTTGGGATTACCTGGCCAAAGTTAGTGATGCCATTTTTTCGTACAACAAGGTCCACTCCTTCAATACTATGGATTTCTGACCATGTTTTAACAAGATAGAGAATCTTATCATTTTCTGCTTGTAGATTTTCTATTGTCAAGTTTTGGTAAATGACTCGACAGAGCGAATGCCAGAAATTCTGCAATAACAAGCGACTGTCGAGACATTCAGGATGTTTTAAGATGTAAAAGTTTATAAACAATTGAGCGTTGGACATAACTTTTCGTGAAAAAATTGATTTTTTCTAACGCTTGATCATAACCATGCTCATTTTGTGGAAGATAAAACGATCTAAGTGGGAGAGATATAGTGTATCTTGTATATTCCTTGCCAAATTGTTTTTTCACTCGTTCTTTCGAAGTAAAGTGATGATTTTGGCATAGTTTACTTCTTGCTGAAGAGTGTCCAGAGTTATTACACGACTTACATATTTGTGTGGTTTGAGCGGTTGAGAAAGTAGCCTTCCTAGCTCTTTTTGTAATACTTTTGGCAATTTTTTCTGTGTTGGTGTCTTTTCTTTTTAAGCCTGTTATCGTAGTTTGAGTTATATTCTGTTTTATTACATGATTAGTATACGTTACCTTTCTTTCGTGTAAACTTTACACCAGTACTACTACTGCTCGCTTCCTCTTGTTTACTTTGGTATTTAATTTGCTTTTTATTTTTTATAAACAGTTCAGCTTCTTTATATAATGGAATACGTGGCATAAATCAGATTTATTGAGTATGAAGAAAAAGTGATCAAACAACATTTTCAGAGTAGTACCGGTACCTCCACTGTATATCATCTAAATATTTTATAACGACCATAATAAATTAATATCGTTTTTGATTGGGCAAATCAATTGGTTGTAACTATGACCTCAGCCCTTACGAAAAAAAAAAAAAAAAAAAAAATTTTTTTTTAAAAT
>JNEK01001088.1:0-14823 GCA_000697295.1 Mucor indicus B7402 | reverse complement strand
GTTGTACTTGGGGGTTTCGAACTTCCAGAGAGCAATATCGATAGTGATACCACGTTCACGTTCGGCCTTGAGCTTATCGAGGACCCAAGCGTACTTGAAGGAACCCTTACCGAGTTCAGCGGCTTCCTTCTCGAACTTTTCAATGGTACGCTTATCAATACCACCACACTTGTAAATCAAGTGACCAGTAGTAGTAGATTTGCCCTATTAGCAAGTGTTAATAAAGCTTTATCCTCCTCCTTTTTTTTAAAAAAAAAAAAAAACTTACGGAATCGACGTGACCAATAACGACGACGTTAACGTGAGTCTTCTCTTTACCCATGGCTATTAAAATGAAAAGATTCTGTTTAGTATGCAATATAAAAGGTACAAAAAACAAAGCTATATACGCACTTATAAAGTTGGATTAATGAATAGGAAAGAAGAAAAGATTTTTTTTCGCTGTTTTCCATTTCAATTTATAGTTCAAAATTTTTTTTCTTGTGCCGCAGTTACATTCAAAGCCACCTAGTCACTTTGGCTTAAAATGATTGGTAGAAACCAAGAAAAGAAAAGTACAAAGAATATTCTAGTGGCTTGTTATTTACTTTATTTTACTTGTTTTGCCAAGTTTCTTATTCATTAAAAAGTTTCACTCGAGTGTGTTGGCTATGTATAAAAGTGTATATGTGTTTGTGTCGCGTTCTTAATCTGGTTTAAAGGTTACAAATTAAAGTTAACCTTTTAAAGCTTTAGTTTCCGACCGAAAAAAGTGTTATAGTGATGCAGGTATAAGGGTGTATTATTTATCAACGGTTTCTTCGTCCTTTGGTTCTCGCTGCAAACTTCTTGCATAGTAAACTTGGTCGTCTTGCTCAATCGTTTCCAAAGTGTTTTTCAAGTATGTTTGGATTTCTTCTACTTCCATCAATTTATATGATAGTTGAAATTGGTCTATTTCATTCAAAATTCTTGTTATTTTTACATATTTGTCAAAGTTAATAAGCTGTTGGCCTCTGACTGAAGTACGATAATCAGAGTTGCCATCGTCTATGAATGTGAGATCGGTTAAATAAACTCCTAAAAATGGAAGGCATGGTGCTATGGTTGTTTTAAGTCGCTGTCGATATTCGGCGAAATTCCGTTGTGAATCCGTAGCTCTGTAAATAGGCTCCCACATAGATTTGTATTTAACTGACAAGTATTCCCAAGTCTTTTTCAAGCGATTAATACTTGTAGAATCTAAAGCGGATCGAATAGCCATCAAGGTATTATAATTATTTAATTGAAGACATGTCTAGATATCATGCGCGTTAAGCTAAAATGAATTAGCGTTGCATGAAATTGAAACTTACGTCACCAACTTTAATCCAATACTTCAAAACGTTAGCTCTCTTCTTAACATCAACTTCATTTAGGATAGTCTCAGAAACCCAACTTGTAATCTGTGTGCTTTTCTGAATCATAGCTTTAACATGGACTGCTTGGCTGGTGCCTACTTTTTTCTTAAATTCCTGACCAATCAATTCATTTGCTCTGATCTGGCAAAATAAACAATTTTCCATAAGTGTTAATTGACGAGCGAGTTCAACTGGATCTATATCATTGATGTGAATTTGTTGGCTAATGTTTCTTTTTAACGTATTTCTTAAAGATTTGCCCAATATAGGCTGAGGGTATTTTTCATCTGTGTGGTCGTCAAATAGTAAATTGGAAAATAGGTTGGTATTACTTGTCACTGAGTTCTGTATACTCGTAGAAGTTGATCTTTGCATAACTAAACGAGATTCGGTAAAGGCAGATTTTCGACCCGTATGGTTTTTTCCTTTTGAATTAAACTAAAGATTCGGTTAATACAGCAATAGATTTTACTGTTGGTTATAGTGGTATTTACAGTGCGGCTGATAAGCTCAATCATGCGCTGAGCAGGACCTGGCATTACTTTACTCATTTCATTGGAGGCAAAATTAGATAAAGTCTCTTCAACATGGCTATCCTGCTCGAAATTGAAGTAAGTTTCTAGCCATGTCTTGATAACATTATACACACGTAGACGAATAGGGACCAGTACCCGATTAGTCCATACAGGAAGATGGTCTTCAGGAAGTGATTCAGGCGGTTGAAGAGTAAATCGAGCAATCAATAGCCTTACAAATTCAGCAGGTTTTGTAAACAGCCGAAAGTTGTAGAAGAACGCTCTTGTAAAAATAAGATCTATTGGCAAACATGTATTAGATTCCAATTGTTGTTACATACGAAATTCCGTACCTGGCGATTTTTCATGCAGTGTTAGCTTGCAAACGAGTGCTTCAATTGTACCTCCTGTCACTTCACCCTCTGCGTTAAGGATTATTTCATCCTCAGTGAAAGCAGGTTGATTCAAAAATGAATAATCAGTCTCTTTCTATACATTGTAACAATGAATGGAAGTTTTTGTCATAAAATCTTTTCTTGCTTACTTTTGCCAGTTGCAAGAGAGGTGACGAAACTTCAAGAGTTGGTTGGTTGCGGTCCTGCTTATCAACTGATGAGTGGATAGACATCCAAGAAGGTAATTTGTGTATCTTGGGAGGTTCCGATAAATTTTCAGCTGACTGAGAGGTACTCATGCGGTCAGTTTTTGATTTACCAATCGAAGACCGGAGAGAGGAAACACTTAGTCCTCGGGAGCGACGTTGGGGAGTCGGCTTTGCGAAATCTTGTGAACCTATATGAGTTGTGGATACAGAAGATTTTAATTGGACTTCATCTTTACCAGAAGGCAGAGGTGGTAAAGTTGGGAATGGTGTGCTATTTACAGATGCAGCCCTCGGTCTCATTTTAGTCTGTTTTACTGGATTCGTTTCTGGTATAATTGTCTCAACAGCGGAAGCGTCGTTAGCAATAGACATAGACGAAATGGAGCTGGAAGATGATAGACGTTTCTCCGGGATATCTTTTGTAACCACTGTTAATGATTCTACAACATCTTCAGTTAGTGGCTTATGTTCTTGTCCTGCGAGGCATTGTTGAATCATTGTTAATGTGTTTAGTTTTCTCTCTAACGTATTTAAATCATGCTTTTCGTTTGAGGAGTTTTTTTCCTGCACGTCGCGTATAAAAATGTGCTCATCTACATAATGTTCTTCTCTTTCCAAAAGTAAAAATGTTCGTAAGGAAGCTGCACATTCATTTGTAGTTTTGGTGACGCCTTCACAGCAAGAACGAAGGTGGTCGTAATCTTCTTTCAGTAAATTTGTATTACTATCTGTCGAGCAATGCCCTGTGATAACTCTAACAGCTGTGACTAAGTTGGTTATAGCACTATATACAGACTCTTTAGAAATAACAAGTTCAACGAGCAATGGGTCTTCAGGAATCATAGATATACGTCTACTATAATCGAGATCGCTAATATTAGAACAAACTTGCTCCACTACTGCCAGGAATGACATGACAGATTCCATCGCTTTCCTAGTGATTTCAAGTATCTCTGTTACGTATTGACGACTGCCTAAATACCCCTCAAGTAATGCCTTTAGATCGTTCACAAGTTTATCTACGCACTTCTGATAGTCAATGATGGTCTGTAAAATATCTCCTTGATCCAAGGTATCCACTTGATTTTTTATGCTACTTTGATTTGATAAAAATGTGCTGCGTAGCGATGTGGTACTTGTTGAAGTTGCGGAATAACCCAGCGATGAAAAAGACGAACGTGGTGTATTAAATATGGAAGAAATGCTAGTTCGGTCTGTCGAATTTGAGAGCGATTGTCGTGGAATTGAAAGCATAATCTTTTCAAATATGTCCATCTCGTTTATTAAGTTATCGCCGAGAATTGCTATTTGATCTTTGTCTTCTTCAGAAACTTGTTCTAGTTGTGAGAACTCTTTACTTTTCAGGACCAAGTTGTTAAGCGAATTTAAAATTATTTTTCTCTGTCTTGCTGATTCCGGGTATAGTTTTAATAGGTTGCTTTCTTTATGCATGATATTTAATTCGGACAAAACGGATCTCACTGAAGACACTATTCTAGAATTAAGCAGTTGGATATTGTCAGTTTGTTGGGAATGACAAGCGTCTACTAGGCTAGCGACTCTTTTGTCAACTCCATCAATCATGCTAGGTAAATCTATATTGTCATTTAAACCTTCTGATTTCCTTCGATCTTCTCTTAGCAATGCCCTAGCTATTTCTACTCTATTTTGAATCGGATTAATCTAGATAGTAAAATTAGCTATTACAGCGGACAACCAATTTTTCTTTTTTATGGTACCTTGGCACTAGAATCGCCAAGTGACATGGTGGAAGAGTTATTAAATCGATATCCCATTTTTTGATGCCATGCTTCTAGTTCATGAGATGCAGAATAACCATTCTCAAAGTCTGTACTTGATCGTTTCAAATCGCCTATTTTGCCCACATAGTTGCTAGGAAACCAGCCTCTCACATCCCCACATTGGCCGTCCCACCAGCCTGAATCATCTCTGTTGAACACTTCGATGATGGAGCCCTTTTGAAAATATAAACAGGAAACAGACTCTTCAGTGTCCGTAGTGGAGGGTAAATAATCGTGTAAAGCTTGAACAAAATGAGGCGTGAATGTCGAAGGTTCTGAATTGGTAGGTGATGTCGGTGGTGACAGCGATGTGGGTCTACTGTTGCTTATAAACTGAGTTTGTGCCATTCAAACTTAGTACACGTACTGTTTATATATAGTTATCAAACTGTATACGATTTTATATTTTTGGTTATTTATTAATACAATGAACGCGCATCAAACTGCAATTCAAAGAAATATATTAGCATTTTTTCGAATTGCGGCTTTTGCACAAAGCAAAAATCACATTGCAAAAATTAATTTGCAGTTTCCTGTGAAAATATGTTGCACATCCACTGTAAGAAGCCTTGTAACTTTTAAATAAAAACGAGAGCAAATAAACGAATCTTCATTAAGGTTTGCTCACCCGAACTGAGCAGGATTATTCTTATTCGAATCGAAGGGGCATTTCTTTTACTTGAAAAAAAGGAGAATACTAGGGGTACTGCGAGTGATGTTTAGAGGAATGCGTATGAAAACAAAAGATTCATTAATACTTAACAGCACAATGTGATATTTTGGTTATTCTCTTGAAAATAAGAGGCAAGACTGCATATAAATCTATTTACATATACTGAAAAAGCAAAAGTTTGGTTTATTTATAGCAAGTAGTAGTAGTAAACTTAGCTCGTACGCCTATCGAGCCACACCACGTACAGAAGGGCAATAAGTAGCAACATTGAAGCGATCAGACAATGTGACAAAAGACATGATGCTTAACAAATCTCTAAAGATAGGCATGCTGCCTGTTTCAAAATACTCATCTCTCTTTTCCAAGATTTTTTCGGTGTTGGCCCAGCCCAGCCTGTCAATAGTTTCTTTGTTTATAAGTCTATTGATCATAGCAACAGTCTTTGGGTTACTTCCCTTTGAGGCAGGCGCAATAAATGGATGCTTAGTACGACTGTATATCTCTTCCGTAATGTATGGTTTGGCGGCTTCTTTGAGAATCCACTTTTCGTTCAATGTACCGTCCTTACTGGCCTTTATCTTAACAGATGGTGGAAGACCATTAACATATTCACAGAGTACATGATCCAGGAAAGGTGTACGCGCTTCAATTGAATGTGCCATTTCACTACGGTCGCCTAG
This sequence comes from Mucor indicus B7402, assembly GCA_000697295.1. Classification (NCBI taxonomy): domain Eukaryota; kingdom Fungi; phylum Mucoromycota; class Mucoromycetes; order Mucorales; family Mucoraceae; genus Mucor; species Mucor indicus. The sequence continues at coordinate 9,170 of JNEK01001088.1, read as the reverse complement.
AACATTTAAGAGGTAATTACTCAAGAAAACATGTTGCTCTAGATATAGAGAGGTATGGAGAGGGTGCCATTTAGTGTTGGCTTTAAGTCTTGCAATCCCGCTGAGACTTTCAGCTATGTTGCGATCAATTTGAGGGCCACCAGTTTGTTCAAGCACAGAGTCACTGTAATAAGTGGTATCCATACCTACAAGCTTGGAGAAGGCTTCAGCTCCCTGTGTATTATTCAGCATACGGCTCGCAATAGTTTCGGGTTCCACCACATCTGTCAGGCCTTTCATGTATTTTCTAAACTCATCCTTTTTATCAAACTCTTTGTTAAAGCGGTTTAATCTTGCTTCGTTGGTGAGCGTTCCAAAACCATTTGGACTGGCATGGTCAGGTTCTCGCAAATAATCGCTATGGAAGAAAGAATATCCAGCAAAATGTTCGTCAGATCCTTCACCCGTTAAAACCACCTTGTAACCTTTTTCGTGAGCAAAGGCAGATAACATAAACTTGGCCACACCGTTCAAATTCACTTGTGGAAGTTCTGAATGATAAGCGACCTCTTCAAGATTAGCCAAAAGGCTATCCTCCGTTACATCCAACTTATGAAAACCGACATTTAAGAATTCTGCAGTTCTTTCGGCAATTTGTGATTCATCATAGCTTTCATTATCCTTGAAAGAAATGGAAAAAGTTTGAATTTGCGCATCAGGGTTTTCTTTACGAAGTAAATCAATGGCTATTCCAGCAATACATGAACTGTCTATACCACCACTAAGATAAACGCCCACAGGAACATCGGCACGTAGTCTTAACTTGACAGCTTCTACCAGTCTTTCACGGACACCTTGAACCATGTCTTCAACTTCTCGAGTCTCCTTGACGTTTTTATCTGGGTAATCAGGGTCCCAATATTGGCGAACGCTAATAGTACCTGTACTTGTAGCTACTAGATAATGTGATCTAGGTAATTTTTGAACATCCTTGAAAGGGGTTCTCCAGTCAGTCAATGTTCCGTTTTGTACAATAGAATCAATGTCCCATTCAGGCTTCCAACCCAAAGGAAGAAAAGCTTTCATTTCACTCGCAACCAAAAGAGTCCCGTTGACGACAGTGTAATAAAGAGGCTTGATACTAAATCGATCGACAACAGCAATAAAACGATTTCTCTTTGCTTCATAAATACAAATTGCAAATTCGCCACGAAGATGTTCAACAAAGCTTAATCCATATTCCTCAAACAAATGGAGAGCAATTTCACTGTCGCTCTTTGTCTTGAATTTGTAACCTTTAGCTTCCAATTCACCACGGATACGCTCAAAATCATAAAGTTCACCATTAACAACAATTTGAATATCACCTGTTTCGTTGCTTATAGGCTGTTGACCACCTTCTAAGTCAATAATTGAAAGACGGGTATGGCCGAGTCCTTTAAAATATATATTATAAATACAGAAAATCTTGATCAATAACCGTTATATTACCACAACGACTGTTAGCTGATATGTGCTTGCCTCTAGAATCAGGCCCACGGTGATGTAGATTATCGAGAGCAGTATCAAGATCAAGATTAGGATAACCGTTATCCGAATGATTTAAATGGAAATAACAGCATACACCACACATTTTCAAATAGTTACTAAAACAAAAAAGAAATCCGGCCAAACTCATCATCCGATTTATATGTGCGCTCTCAATGAGAAATTTCAAGTCAAGCGTAACATTAAATTAATTTCCAATTAATAATCATCAGGAAAATAAGTTTGGAACTGAGAACGACATAGAGCAAAGAAGGGAAATAATACTAGTTTGGACCAACGCAATAAAGAATTGTGATAACTGCGCTGGATGCTTGAGTGAAAGTATAAAGAGAACAGTAATCTCTATCACTTGGGTCGTATTTATTTATCTGCAAAACATTGTTACTGGCAACAAACTAAACAATAGTGTAACGCATAACTTTTCCCGCGTTTGTACAGTCAAACAATGACTCCCTTTGACATCTCAGAATAAAAACTTGGAAGCAGTGAGGACGTTCACACTCGCATCACAATTCATTTTTCATAATTCGAGTGTCCTTAAAAAGCCATTATTTAAGAGCCTTCTTTCTCAACAATATGAATCGAAATAGCTCATTAAGAATGAAACAAGGCGTTCCCATGTTCAAGCTTTGCAAGTGATTATGGCAGCCCCATTATACAAAACGATTTACGCGCCACTCTCATTAAGAACGCGCAATCGTGAGATATTAAGCATGATATTTCTTCCGGCAAGCTTGAAAGATATAATCTAGGGTTACAAAAGTAGTACCAATCAGATAAGTGGAAGCTTCTTATTGAAGGAAAAAATCTTAAAAATCAGCTTGTCGTCCGTCAATCAATAGACATATAGGCTTTATTAAGATAACAGATGAACAAAGAGTTTCAACGAGAAATTCAGAGCTTTTCATAACTTCTCCTGAAGCTATCATCCAAATAAAAAAAGAACCGGGTATTCGAAGGCGTACATATGGAGGCTCTGAGGTATAATAGAGAAAGGATACTCCTCCCTTCAGATTCCTACGAAACTATTTCTTTTTCAGCAGAAAGTTCATTGGCTGAAGAAGCTATTTTTTTTTTTTTTTTGAAATATTTAGAAGGCGTCGAGGTAACACAAATCAACCAACCTTTTAGTAACCATCACGATGAAAAAAAGACTGTATTCTTTTGGTTTTAACGCGTTTTCGCAAACAGGAGAAAAAGATAACTCGGCAATTGTTAAAACGCCTCAATGTCACGCGCATATAAAAAAGTTATTATTTGCAAGCTGGGAATCTACTATATTGATCAACAGTAATTTAATCAACAACTTGCATATATAATAATTGACACGCATTGCTTTTTTAGATGATGACAAGCTTGTTTTTTGGGGATATAAAGCCCCACTGTTTAAAAAGCTCAAGAATGTTAATAGTATCAAACTTGTTTGTGGAGAGCCTGAAAGTTTTTTAGGTGTTGTCAACGATCAACAAGAACTTTCGATATTTACTCCTGAGGATGATCAGCTTCATTGTATGGACCACATAATTCAAGCCGTATATAGTCAACAATCTTTGTTTGTACTCACAGACACAGGGTCTGTATACCAATGTCACAGTAAAACACGCGAATTCCATCAATTGCATGATTTACCTCATGTTAAAAAGATAAGCGGATCACCAACATGCATTTTGTTTTTGACATCGCAATCGACTGTGTATGGTCTTGGCTCTAATAAATTATCGCAATTAGGTATGGATTATCAACAGCAACAGCTGGAAACGCCTACCTTAATTGATTATTTTTGTGGATTTCAGCAGATCACAGATATTGACTGTGGTCCTTTCCATTCATCTGTCATTGCAGACAGAGAGGTGTATACATTTGGATGGTCAAAGGAGGGGAGATTGGGGTGGGGTTCCGAAGAAAACGAAGACATTATCTCATATGCGACATTTTTGGATGTGAATGAACAGCCTGTGGACGTTGATGCAGTGAAAGTTGTATGCGGGTCGTCACATACACTTGTTTTAGACAGTAAGATTATAGCGAATGTAACGAAGAAGGAGAGTTAACATAAAGAATAGATCAGGGGAATGTTTGGTCTTGTGGTAGTAATAAATATCAACAACTGGGCCGTGATGTAAAGGAAAGCGATTATGATGACACTTTTCGGAAATGTACATTGTTTGATCATAACACAGAGCAGGCAATAGACTGTAACTCTGGGCAGTGGACATCTTTTATTTTTACTAAATTATTATAATACATCTTATATATATAAATCTACATATATAATATATGGCATCTATTTTTGAATCAATTCAACGATTCGACTCATCAATTTTTCGTGATCAGGGTTTGCTTGAACTTGATTATTGTCGTCTTTAACTCTTCCTAGTGTTTCTGTTTTTTTCAAGAATAAATCTGAAGTTTGTACGGTGGGTGTGTTATCTTCATAGAAATCGTCAAATGAGAGTGTGAATGGAGCACTGCCAGCACCGGGAGAACTTGATGTCAAGACAACTCTTGGTTTACCTTCGTCATCAATATGAGCGCTTTCTACATAGAAAGTACGTACTTTTCTATCACCCAAGTGGCGTAAATTCATGGAATGACGCTTAGGCAAGAACGCCACGATACCTCCAATACCAACAGCATGGCCATGTTTGTCAGCATTCAAAATACGACCTTCTACAGAATAGCCGTGGTCAACGGTGTAAGACGAATAAGTGGGACCAACTGGCGTATCGGCAGGACTGTCTGAGAAACTGACATGCAAAAAGTCAAATACTTGCTCTGGTACTAATTCCTTCTTTCTCAATAATTGTTGGAATTGGGGTTCTAAGCGAGCACATTGTTGAAGGAAGCGCTTGAAATTGGCAGGGGTCATCTTTGCAATATTGAATGTTTCAGTAGCTGAACGAGGTACTGGTTTTTCAGAAGAAGGGAAATTTTCTTTCCAACGTCTGATAAATAAGACTTGGCTGTTGGCTGATTGCCAAGGTGTCTGATGCTCTTGTGTATCAAGCGCTCCAATAGTAGCATATTTTGTGCGAATGACAGTTGGTAAGTTACGTTTTAATCCCCAGTCGCCAACTTGCTTGTGTTTAAGTGGTGTTGTATAGACTTGACTAATGCTACGATCATAGGTTGCTAACCGTGAATTTCGAAGCAATGAAGCAAATGATTTACTCATTTTCAACTTCTTGTAAAAAAAAAGGAGGGGCTATCCAATGTTAAGGCGTTCCCCCTGCCAGTCAAAAAAAAAAAAAAAAAGTCAGAGAGCCATTGTTCGGCGTTTTAAATTAGGTGCTTCTTCTCTGGGCTGATGGATCAAGGTGGCTTATGTTTTATGATGCCATGTGCTGTCATGATGCAGTTACTACTAATATATCTATGCATTGATTTAGTTTTTGGGAAACTGTCAGGCTGAAAAGAAGAGTTTGCAGAGATCCTTCAAATATACTGTAAGCTCAAATCACGACTTAGCCCTATCCTCTATTACTGTAGAAAAATAGAGCATCAATAAAGCTACTATGACCAAGATATTTTAACTTTTGTTTCTTTTCAGTATTTTGATTTATCTCTGAGAGAATCTAGTCTTACTTATTTACAATGGGAAAAGCCTACTATGCGCACTCACTGGATCTTCAATAAACATATTCGCCGCCTCTAAGATTCGTAATAAAGTTCAACGAAATACAAGATAATAAGGGCGAAATTTCTCTTTTCAATTTATAGTGTATTACAACTACTTATAATGACAGCCTTCTTTGTAAAATTAAACGTGCAACTTAAATTAATGCATTTTGTGAAACTTAAGATGTACGACTAAAGAATTATTTTATTGATAAAAATTATTAAAACCCAAGTGAGCACATAGTACAAATGTACTGAATTGCCCGGGTTAGATCAGAAAAGTGTTGATGTGTGCTAAAAAACCTTTCGATAGGTAAAAGGCTAAAAAAGAATAGAAAGGGAGATGAAAAAGAAAATGTATCAACAAATACTAGTTTAAAGGTTGCATAGCCAATTGACTAACTTGGTACCAAGGGGGGGGGAGTATCGGGCGGAATTTGACCATGATGAAGGTAGTCTAGTTCAAACAAAACGTGACAAATAGTGGGCCAACGAACTGCCCAGGCAGAGAATGCAGCTGGGTTGTTGCTTTTTGGATGTTTGTTAGGTAGCTTGTTAAGTAGGAAGGACAAGGGATCAGGTTTTGAAAACGGCATTTGTAACTGTTGATGCATGTGTAGGCATCAGATAGCATAGGAGCGGTTGAGCATATTGTTTGGGTGGTAGATGCAAGGTTTAGGAACACCACCAGGTAACCAGCCTAGACGCCAGTGTACTGTTCGACTTCGTTCAGCGGGTGACATAAGTAGCCAGAGAACGGGATCAATACCTAAAGTAGGACGGAAAGCAGATAGGAGGACAGAACTGGTATCGTTTCTCCGTTTATCAACTTAAGATGTACAGTATTTTCGGATGAGTTTGGGAGGATTTTATTTTTTTTGGGCAATTATTGAAAATTATTTCGAGACATCATTTATTGTTTTTAAGACTGTAAAAATCATTTTGAGAAATTAGTATGGTTTATTGAGACGTAAAAAATGAGAAAAAAGTGGCAACTTTATTTCAAACCAATTTCTTTTTGCAAACATCTATCCCAGTACGAAGTTGCATGCTTAACCCAACCTTGACAATCCTGTGGGGTGACTGTTTTTCAGGCTTCAGCAATGCGAGGAGTTAACTCATCACCTTTTTCGAGAGGGCTTCGTCTGATATTTTTCTTGATTTTGGACCAGCACTCCTCGATAGGGTTTAGAAAGGGTGAGTATGGTGGCATAAATAGAGGTTTATGGCCTCGAGCATCTATAGCATCAACCAATACACTAGTTTTTAATACTTTTAGTTTCTCGAAATACATATTTTTGGAGGAGCTGAAGAAAAACATTGATTTCAACTTGGCAGATTTTGTAGCAAAGGGATTTTTCGTAGAGGTGTTTCTGGCTCTTATCATTCGTCAAAATGGTCCTGGAAAGTTAAAGGATAGAAAAGCTATCTATCGTGAATTAATATCTCGTCACAAATCATCTTATTTTGAAGATAGTCAATATACTCCATTTGAGACAAAGTACGCACAACAACTCGCATTATACGAATGCACTAAAATTAATACGGCTTACCACAATAATATCAAGGCGCATTTCGGTAACAGATTGCGTATGTTATTGAATATGCTTTTCAGAGAAAAAGAAAATTTAGGCAGTCTCGATCAACGTATGAAAGCTGAAAACGCCACGAAGCAAGCTACAAACGAAGCACGCCGAAAAGAAGTGTTTGAACCCCTTAACAAAATAAAACTCTCTGTGTCAAAAAAAGAGGTCCCTTCTTCAGAGCTCTTGGATGAAAAAACATTATCATCTTTAAGGGAATTACTATCAACTTACCCAAACACCTACACATTTGAGAAGAATTCTATCTACTATGATGTTAAAGTTCACCCCGAAAAGCATTTCAACGCTTTTTACAAAATCGCTAAATTTCTGGAAACTGAAGCAGCTAAAACATTTGGTTGTTTTCCAATTAGAACATCGTTTATATCATCCTACATTACCCTGGATTCCAAAATAGTCCATCACCATATACTGAAGCAGAAGAGTGCCTTCAAAGCAGAACAAAAGTTTGAAATTTGGAGCAACGTTATTAATATAAGCAAAAAATCATTCAAACCTCAAGGACCAAATAAATCCCTACGGTTCCAGGTTACCATCGAGACTGATGGTATTTACGCTTCGGTATTAAAACAGAATACTAACGCAAGTAAAAAGCTGCCGAAAATGAATAATAAGAAGACAGATGCTGTTGGCGAGGAGTATATCGAAAATATACCACCAGGCACACTGAAGGAAAACCAAGGAAGATATTTTTTAGTTGACCATGGAAGACGGGATCTTATGTTTTGCATGCAAGAATCGAGTATGAAGGAGAAACCGCAAGTTCTAAAATATACAAAAATGTCTAGAAATAAGCTGGCTAGACATAACAAAATATTAAGAAAACAAAATATGCCAGAGTTAGTAAAAAACGCTGAGCTCATTTTATCTAAAACTGTCTCTTCTTCCGTCGACATTGCTAAATTCAAGCATTCCATCAAGACCAGAGCCTCTGTCACACAGACATTAACAAAATATTATGGAAATGAAACGCTGAAAATTAATGAATCATATTTCCTTGGTCTGTCACGGAATTCTCAATACGACGAGGATGCTTATATTATGGAAAGTTGTTTGTTGTACATTTTCGAGGATGTTATCCGCAACCGAGGGAGGTTTCTAACGCCATTGCGAATTTGCATTTGTATGCGATTTACTTGGAAATCATGTTAAAACAAGAGCATATTGCACAACGTCTGACTGCAACAACAAAAGATTTACTGAATACTCTAATCAGTAACATGAACCCAATTGATGAAGAAAACGAGTTAAAACACAAAGCAAGCACACAATTAGAAAAGTTGCGACTGTTGCCTTTCAAAAAGATGAAATTCAACAACAAGCTCTACTACGACCAAAATGACGCCAATTTAGTTCAACGGCTAAAGTTGGAGTTTGGAGGAGATCCGATTTTAGTGATAGGTAATTGGTCTGCCCCGCATACGAAATTCCAGGAACCCACAAGAAGTAAAAGTCTAATCAAAACGTTGAAGAGCAGGATTTACTGTTCTGTTAATCGATGAGTTTCATATTGCCCTACTTGCGAAAGCGAACTGGAAAAATTCAAGACTGTTGTCAATCCTCGCCCATACAAAAGAGCTAGTACACCAGCTATTACGTGCCATAGTTTATTAAGGTAAACTTGATAGTAATTGTACGATGGGGCTTTTAGTGATTAAAACCACTGGATTATTAGGTGTCGAAATCTCAAATGTCTTGATGACAGCGAACATCAAAGAAAATTTCTGGAACCGGGACATGGCTGCAGTGCTAAACTTTAAAAAGATAGTTGCAAGCTTACGAGAAACTGGTCGACTGCAGACAATATTTTGCAGAAAAAACAACGAAAGTTTCCACCAAAGTTAACGCTTTGGCTATTTCATGCAGGTACCTACTTTTGAATTTAACATGATGAACTGATAAACTGAATTTTCTTTTGTCTAAATTTCCATTTTTACTTCATCCAAAAAAGGTGAACCAGCTTTCTACAAATTAATTTTGATTCGTCTAAAAAAAATACTAATATTGTCTGAATTTAAAGTAGAAATACTTACTGTTAATGTCTCCTCTTATGTCACACAATTACTCGCAGTAGTAAATTGAGCATTCTTCAGTATACGTTAGCGAAAGATGATTTATAAAAAAGAAGGAGTAAATTTTATGTATTAGAGTATCTGTCAATATTATATACTTGGTTGTCAACATTACCAATTGACACGGAAATTATAGTTTAATTATAAAAATCAATTTGGTGGTTTTTATTTATAAATTTTACACAGACCAAATAGTATAAAACACTGGTGTATTTTGTCATAAAAGTTTAAACAAAAAGCCTCCAAATTGATTTTGTAAGGTAATTGATTGTACAGAAGACGATCATGCTTATTTTTTTTTATTTTCTATTTTTTTTTTTTTTTTTTTTTTTCCTTTTTTTTTTCCCCC
>JNEK01001087.1:0-23710 GCA_000697295.1 Mucor indicus B7402 | reverse complement strand
TTTTTTTTTTTTTTTTTTTTTTTTTTTTTTTTTTTTTTTTTGTTTCCTTCTTGTATTCCCCACAAATTTGTTTCATACAAAAGGCAAAAATATAAAGCTCCTTTTTATACACATCTTTTGCTCAATATCTCCCTCTCCCCCCCCCCTTTTTTATTTTTCTGTTTTCTTTATCTATTTTCTTTTTTCTGGTTTATTGAAGAGACAATGGAAGGACAAACACTTCGATTTGTTCCTCATCTTGATTCCAGTAAAGCATTAGTATTTCCAGTAGTTGAAATTACTTTACATGAATCAGTTGTATTCAAGATTGGACGCTCTATCAATGATACCAGTAGGCAACAACAGTCACTTACAAATATCACTTTTAGGAGCAAAGTAGTTAGTAGGAAGCATGCTGAAATATTCCTTGAACTAGGAAAGGTGAGAATCAGTGCTTCGTTGCATATAAACTTATTTAACACAACACATGCTAGATATATTTGCGTGATATACAATCTTCTTCAGGCACATTTTTGAATGGTAGAAGACTATGTCCACCCAATTCTATCTCGCAACCATTTGAATTACATGATAATGATATAATTCAACTTGGTGTTGATTATCAAGGTGGTACTCAAGGTAAATACAGTAGATTAACTAGTATAACAATAAGGGTTAAAATCATAATGAATATTGCATTAGAGATATTTAGATGCGTTAAAATGAAATTGGAGTTAAACAAAGCAAATCAAAACCAAGATATGAATTTATTCAAGTAATTATTATTATTATAATAATAAGAAAAGAGACTTATTAAATGCACATATATATATATATATATAGTTTAAAAAGCTTTCATTCACTTCGCACACTTACTACACCACCAGCGAACAATACCAACTCATTTGATGCATTAATAAAGAAACACCAGCAACAGGAAGAAGAAGAGATTCATGTAGAAGAATGCTGTATCTGTCTATTTGCCATAGCACCATTTCAGGCTTTATTTGTTGCACCTTGTTCACATACATTTCACTTTAAATGTCTTAGACCTCTACTAATAAATTATCCTGGATTCTCTTGCCCTCTATGTAGAAGTTATGCTGATTTAGATGCTAACGTATCTATAGAAGTAGACGAGGTAAACTATGAATCAATGCAAATACCTTATACTAAATATATTTATAACTAGGTTAAAGCCATGTTATTGACAATGAAATCAAAAAATAATGACTCAACAGCATAGTATAATACCCTTTATTATCAATCAATAAAAGACAAAACAAAAAAAAAAAAGATCATGCAAAAAAAAAGGATATATTTAGTTTGACATATTTTTAGTTGCTCTTGTTGAGGGTAGGGAGAAACCTCCTCATTGTATCACATTTAGTAACAAAGGGGGACAACAACAACAACAACAACAACGACGAAATTTTTTAAGGAGGCATGATATGTAAATATAAGCAACTAGAATTTTACTCTCTTTTTTTTTTTTTTCTCTTTTGTTTTTCTTCACCCCAACATGCCATCTTTTACATCTAAATTCTTTTATAATAAACAAAATCAACAGCAGTGTTGCGCTTGTGGTTGTCATGAGCAACAGGCCTATAACAGTTCTAATACACGACCAAAATGGTTTCCACGTATTCGACGCAGATCTTCATCAGCGTCTTCTTCTACAAACTCATTATACGATTATCAATCAGCTAGTAGTAGTAGCAGTAGTAGTAGACGACCCTCAACAGAATATATGATTGAAATTGAAGAGAAACAAATGGATGAATTTGAAAATTTATATAAACTTGCTCTTGATGAGGTATATTTATTATTCCGCAGTAGTTATTCATATCTAACTTAACAATAAATAGATGGATTATGCTATTGAATCACAAGGATCAATTTATTACCATGGTGATTTGATTACAGCAACTGAAGCAGTCGATAACTGTCTAGATAAATTCCAATACTTGCTACAAATATTACATTCGGACAGATCATATAAATTTCAACAAGAATGGACAAATATTTTATTCGACCTAAGATCACGCTTAGATTCATTGCCTTTTGTTGCTGCTTCTGATTAATTTATACATATGAAAAACAAAACAAACAATTATCTATTATTATTACTATGCAGAAAAAAAAAAAGATTCTATAACTAAGCCATTTAATGCCTATATATGCTAAAAATAAATAAAATATCCCCCCTTTTATGAAACTCTTTAAGCTTTTTGCCACCAAAAACTGTTTATTATTGTTTATGATCGATATCGGATTTTCTAGTTTTGTATAAATCATTATGGGGCTAAAAATGTCTAGGCTGCCTCTCAAAATCTATATGTATAATGACTTCCCGGACATGTCTGCATTGTTTTTTTGATAGCTATAATCTCACTTTCTGTTCTAATTCATGTACTTTTGCTACCGATAGTTTCGGGTTTAAATGCAACACCAAATCCAAGTGATGAAATGATCCAATCTTACGTCCACGGATAGAATAAAAATCAATCAAATCAACCTCATTCCTCTATCATTGTATAGCTATATCTATTGAACTTAATTTCTACTAGTTATATGCTTTTATACCTTCACATTGCTTATACTGGATTTCACTGCATCTAATTCATTTGCACTTAAACTTCTATCTAACAGATCTTTGCTTGAATCTCTTATAATATCCGCTGTATTCTTTAGTATCATTCCAAAGACTACTATTCCACCTAATGGGTCAAGTAAAGTGATTCCAGCATAAGAGCCTCCTATAGCTACAAGCGCTACTATACTTGTATACGCATTCGATCGGTGGTGCCTATGATAATCAGTTTAAATATATATATATAATAGAATAGACAGGTTATTTTTATACCATGCATTAGCTATTAATACATCACTACGCTCCTTTTCACCTACTTTCAAAGCTAAATACATATTAATAGGAGCTCTATGTGTTATATCAGCCACTTACTAATTCTATACAACCGCTCCTTGACAAGTATACTTCCTAATGCAAACCAAGCAGCATTAGGATCTAATTGACTACTAGTTTCTGGAACTGCTGTAAATAACATGTCAATTGAATGGTATCCAATACCGAGACTCCCTGCAGCGAGTGTTGCAGAAACAGATAATGAACCAACCGCCTCAAATTTCCCTATTACATCCGTTAAAGGAGTTGAAAATTAGGTTCTTAGTTTACCATATCCATAGGGGTATTTGTCATCAGGCAATTATCTTGACTTTTTAAATGCATAAAGTGTCACAAAATCACTTGGTAAATCTAAATATGTACACCAAGTTAGTTGAAAAAGGTAAAGAAGACTATACTGTTACCACTTAATGAGTGTGCTGCATCTGCCAATAAAGCTGCTGAATTCATGAACCTAGAATTTATGCATAAAAAGTTATTCATAGCCTATTATTAGGTCTAAATTTTACCATCCTGCCATCTCTTTGGAAACAGTCAACCCAATATTTGATGCTAAACCGATCTATGTCACTTTCATACCATTTTTACCTATATAAAAAAGTCGGTTTCCCTTCTTTTATAACATTTCTGTCTTGATTGTACTTGAATGTTCCAACAAAGAATGAAGCTCATTTGAAAACTCAAGCGGCTGTGTCTGTTTCCTTGGTTGCTGTCGTTGAGTTACAAATCGCCTTGGTTTCAGATTAATCAGAGCAATGGGTCTTACTAAATATTGCCTATTGTTGAATATCAAAGTCGTCGCTGATCTCCTCAACATAGATAATAATAAAAAAAAAACTAGATTTGTAATTATATAAAAAATGCCCCCCTGAATTTGTTTATCAGATCTTTTTTTTTTTTTTCCATCATGTGTAACTTTTGAAAGAGGAGAAGGAGGGACTTTTATCAGCAACAAACTCAGCAGCTGACAACAACAATTTGGCTGTGAACTTTAAATAAATTCTATGAATTTTCTTTGTTTTTATCAACATGTCGACATTAAGCTTAATTACCAATCAGCTTATAGGTACATGTTTCTTAAGCACTTAGCATTACAAGCTGATCTTATGAACTGTCTTTTTAATGTAGAGAATCCAGTTAATTGGGCACTAGTAGCAGTAACTTCCATTTATGCAGGAAATCAATGATGGTCTTTTGTAACTAACAGAGAATCAATAGATTCTATTTTATTTACTGAGATATTTTACAGTACCCACTAAGCCGTATGTAGCTCAAGCCAAACATCCAGAAGTACTTGTTTTTAAAAACTATACACCCGTTGACCTTTTACCTTTTACTGGAGAAAATGAATCTCGCATTTTAATTGCAGTGAACGGATCTGTATATGATGTCACTCAAGGGCGCAACTTTTATGGTCCTGGTAAATATATAATTGAGTTTACTTACTATAAAAGATGCGATTTTTTATATATACATATTACAGGTAGTGCCTATGCTAATTTTGCAGGACACGACGCGTCACGTGGATTAGCAAAGAATTCATTTGATAAAGAAATGATGGTAGACCCTTATGGGCCCATCGATAAATTAGAAGACCTTGAAGCAGATGATTGGGAGTCATTAAGAGAATGGGTAAACTTAAGTTGTACCTACTTTACAAAATAGCAGTAAATTTGATCAATATGATAATAGGAAAATCTATTTTCTGGAAAGTATTTATTAGTGGGTAAATTGATTGAAAATGAGTACAACAAAAAATAAAAAGATGTATCCTTTAAATCGAGCCTTCTTCTACTTGTAATTTAAACCAGTCTACGGTTTCTTGTAAACCCTGTTTTACTGAAAACTTAGGCTCCCAACCTAGATGTGTTTTTGCTCTTGTAATATCTGGTTTACGCTTCTTAGGATCATCACGAAGAGCAGGTAAAATCTTAATATCAACACTCTGAGGAGACAAAGGTGATTGTAATACCATATCTCTAATGATTTCTGCAAAATCTTTAATAGTGTATTCTTCTGGATTACCGAGGTTGACTGGCTCACTGTAATTTCCATTCATAAGCAAAATGAGTCCGTCCACCAAATCGTGCACATATTGAAATGATCTTGTTTGTTGTCCATCACCGTAGAGCGTTAGAGGTTCTCCCTTAATGGCTTGCATAATAAAGTTACTTACGACTCTTCCATCTGCAGGTGACATACGAGGGCCTGTTTTACTTTAAATAACCACGATCGAAACCATTTGTTTTTTTAACTTACCAAATGTACTAAGAACATTAAAAAGTTAATTATCATTGAATGATTGTTTCGTATTTTTAATTTCTTACTTGAAAATACGAGCTACACGAACATCGACATCATTCTGTCTCATGTATGCATAGGTCAATGTTTCTGCTATACGTTTTCCTTCATCATAACATGCTCTTGGGCCAATAGGATTGACATGACCCCAATAAGTTTCTTTTTGAGGATGCTCTTCAGGGTCACCATATACCTCTAAACACAGCATCAATCGTTTTAATGCTTCGGAATTTTTTTTTTTTCTTTTTTTTTTTTTCTTAGTTACCTGAAGTAGAAGTGAGTAAGAAACGTGCCTTTGTACGTTTTGCTAGTCCCAACATGTTAATTGTCCCCATTACGCTTGTTTTGACTGTTTTTGTTGGGTTATACTGATAATGAGGTGGAGAAGCAGGACAAGCCAAGTGGTATATTTGAGACACTTCAATCATGAAGGGATCAACAACGTCATGGCGCACGAGTTCAAAGTGAGGATGACCAATCCAGTGTTGTACATTACGTTTAGAACCTGTGAAAAAGTTATCTAGTACAATAACTTCGTGACCCATCCACATGAGACGGTCGACTAAATGAGATCCCACAAACCCGGCACCGCCCGTGACTAAGATACGCTTTCGCTGGGAAGGGGGAAGCTCTCTTACAGGAGGAAAAGACTTTACTGTTTTATAAATAATTGTCTCGTTTTCAATAGTACGGTCGTTGAGTTCTTTGGGTAGATATAAACTACGCAAATAGTCGAGTTCTACGTTGGAACCTATGTTTGAATCACCAACTGAATTCACATAAGGTTTATCTAATAAACTGGTACTGTTGTTCGTCATTATTTTTTTTTTTTTTTTTTTACTAGACAAGAAAAAGAAATAGAAAAAATGACACAAAAATTTCTAACAGAAAGGAATGATGACTTCAATTCTGCAAGTTTCCTTCCTGATTATGTAAACCTTGTCATATACACATGATAGAGCCCTGGTTAGTGGCGAATAGGATATTTTGTATTTCTTTAAATTTATTGGTCTTATGGCTTACTTTTGCATAGTATTGTAGTTGCAGTACTAGAAGATCAAATAATAGAACTCTCAATATGACATTCGACTCTTTTTGCTAGCGTGAAAGCGAAAGGCTTCACAACGAGGCATTGGTCTGACAGAAAAAGTCGTTGTTGGCCTGAATAGAACCATCAATATTAGAAGAATTAGCTAAACAAAGGTAAAACCTTCAAATGAAGGCACTATGGGACTTTTCCTAATATAGTGGAGCATCTTCTGGTGTAAATGTTTATGGCGGGAAGTTTAAAGTTACAAAAGTAAAACCAAAAGACGGATGTTTCTTTGTCCGCTGCGTACAGACTAAAGAGCAATTTCTTTAAATTTTCCGTTTATACTTGCAATGAAAGAAGACAGCAGCCTTTGTGGAACAAAACGTGAAATGGAATCAGTAAACACTTTTCCCAGCAAGAAAAGATGTACGGTGACACACAACCGTTTTTATATATTTTTTTCGTTACTGAAATTATTTTATAACACATGGCAGCATTAACAACAGAAAACGACACATGGAACCCAAATAACAACAATATTTTAGTAATTACAAAAGCGAGAGACAACAAATTAGTCACATTTACTCGACAACTTGCTGAGTGGTTAATATTCACCCCTCGTTTTGGGAAGCAAAATCCTTTTATTGTGCAAGTAACATTCAACAGAATAAGGGGCATAGAGGTCTAATTGACTTGTACAATAGCTATGTAGATGGACACTTGAAAGATTCAAAGTTGTTTGATTACAATGATCTTGTTGAAAAGAACCCAATTTGGGAATCGAACTTGAAATTTTGGACTCCCAAGCTTTGCTATAAACAACCTGACTTATTCCACCTCATAATAACAGTAAACGGATAGATAACACAATATTATAACATGTCTTAACATATACGTGTCTAGCTCGGGGGCGATGGTACCATTCTCTTCACATCGACCTTATTCCAAACGAAAATTCCTCCAATCATGCCCTTCAATTTAGGTTCGCTAGGATTTTTGACACCTTTTTTATTTACGAAATACAGAGAGGACCTTGACAGATTATTCGATGGAAAGTTGAAGAGTACAAACCGTATGCGACTTACTTGTACTCTTTACAGATACCGCAAAGACCCATATTGCTTAATGAAACCCCGTCTAAACAAAGATAGTGGCGACACTGTGTGGACCGATAAACTACCGGTAGATAATACGCCATCGAGCCAAGATAAGTGGGAATTAATGGAGACCGCATGGATGCGTAAAACTTTTGTAAAGGCTGCACATGGAGGGTCCAATCATACTGATGATTTAGATGATAAAATCATGTGTTATACGACTATTCCTGAAAGAACGTTCCACGTTTTAAATGAACTTGTAGTAGATCGTGGACCAAACTCTAACATTTCTTTATTGGAGCTGTTTGGCGATGAGCGACATTTAACAACTGTTCAAGCTGACGGCCTCTGTATTGCTACTGCTACTGGATCAACTGCCTATTCGGTAAACATAATTTAGATTTTTATACATTACTTCTAGCATTGAACCTGAATATTGACTGTAGCTGTCTGCAAATGGTTCTTTAACTCATCCCGACATGCGCTGTACTTTGGTGACGCCTATTTGCCCACATACTCTGAACTTCAGGCCAATGCTATTACCTAGTCAGATTTCTATACGTGTTGTTGTTCCCTTTGGATCAAGAAACACCGCTTACTGTAGCTTTGATGGTAGAAATAGAGTTGAACTGAAACGTAAATCACTTTTATTTCAAATTCAAGAATGCAATTTAACTTTTAGGTAGATGGTGATCATATTAGAATCACTGAATCTCCGTATCCTGTAAAAACCTATTGTTCTGCCGATTCCAGTAATGACTGGTTTAGCTCTGTGCAAACTTGTCTTCAGTGGAATATGCGCAAAAGGCAAAAATCGTTTGTGGTTGTTGAAGGAGATGATGAGCAAGAACCTGATTCTGAGAATTTATTTGCTTGCATACAACAAACAAACGACAGTAACCAGCAAACTGATCAATTACATCGAGAAATAAGAAATAGCTCTAACGAGGAACAAATCACAAATACTTCTAGAAATGTATTTGACTTGGTTCCATGGACTGAAGAAGAGCTAAAAAGAGATACTCTCCCAAAGGAAACTAGACCACAAAAAAATACATCTAAAATTTAATCAAATAAAACCGTAAAGGCGTCACGCACGCGAGTCGCGTTAAACACAAAATTTTAGATTTGTTCAACTTTTCTTGCATTCCAAAAAGACGATGAACGATTATCTTGACTATTTAAATGTTAAAGTAATTCAGGAAAGCAAACCTGTAAGTGCCACCTTCGTTTCATGTTGGTTGTAATTAACACGCTTTGACTGTAGGTTACCTATAAATCTTTAGCAAGATCGCTAGGTATTCATGTAAATACTGCGAAACAGTAAGACCACTAGCTTTTCTTTTTGACAATGACATTAAATGTTTGCACTTAGAGCACTTTACGATTTTTCTAAAAAGCAAGAAAATGTGTTTGCAGTTTATTGCATTACAGGCATTTCAGTGCATAATGGTCAGTTCAAAATTCAGCTCGTAAGGGAGTCAGAACTTGAAGGTAGAACAACTTTTCATTTAAACTTTTTTTCTCCTTATTTATGTTTCTAATAGAGGCAAAAAGCAGCTACAAACAACTTACAGGCATTCATGTGTACAGCGTCACGTCCTTCGATCCTAATGATTTCTCTATTTTCTATGCAGCTTACGAGGAAGCTCCTAAGCTTGCTATTGAAGATCGCGTAAAATGTGGTATTTTGAAAAATAATCAAGTAAAAATTAAAGAGGCTACTTCCAACCGCCGTACTGACAACAAAGTCCAACAAACTGGTAAGCCAGCGACAAGTACCACATCCAAACCTTCTACTACGATCAACTCGAAACCTGAAGCAAAGCCCGAAACAACGAAAAGAAAAGGGACACTCAATTTTGGTCCTACTTCTAATAAAAAGCAAGCAGTCGAGTCAACCAGTACAAAGAAAACGGAAAAACCTTCACCTAAGCCTGTGGTTACAAAACCTAAGAAAGAGAGTGAACAAGGTAATAAAAGACATATGCACCCAAAAAAAAAAAAAAAAGGATAAAATTAAATGGAGTTCTGATAGATAATATAGCAGCACGTATGGCAAAGACAAGCATCAAAGCATCTGACATCTTTTCAGACGATGACGAAGAACCAGAGCCTAAGCCAGTTGATTTGAAAAATGAAGATGAAGATATTGACATGGAAGAGCCAGTTGAAGAAGAACAAGATACTCCAGTTGCCATCACTTCCACACCAACAAAAAGTAGAAAGAAAGTCTTGAAAAAGAAAACAACGAGAAATGCACGCGGGTTTCTTGGTAACAATGACAAGCTTTTTGGAATACTTGTAATCTAACTTTTCTTTTTCTTAGTCACTGAAGAAGTTTGGGAGTTTGAGAGTGGAGATGAAGATGAGGCACCTGTGGAAGCTCCACCTAAAAATACTCCACCTACTAATAGCAAACCACTCACTAAAAAGGGACCTAGTAGTTCTAAGAAAACAACAACACAAGCTAATTTATTCAGTTTCTTCAAAAAGGTTTAATAAAATTTTCAAACTGATCTTTTCAACCAATCATATTTCGTGACTGTGTAGGTCTACATTTTTATGTCAAGTCACAATATATTACAATTTTCCGTTTATAAGAGCTGTACCCTTAACTTTCCTTTCTTTCTTAATCAAAACAATGAGTAACGCACCACTATCCCCGGACAAGTTGTCATTACCTTTACTTCCCAAAGATCATAATTTCGAAGGTGGTGATTCTCCTGCCTCAACTACTTCGAATTATCCAGCAAAACGTAGAAAAGTAGATCCTAAACTTCAAGATGACGACGACGCGTTATCGGAAGACGATATCATGACAGACGCCATTCCTATTGTTCCGGAATTAAAGCCTTCAAAATGGCAAGCGACCATTAATAATGTAGTCAAAGCTATTGTTTCTATTCGTTTCAGTCAAGTTGCAGCTTTCGACACAGAAGGTTTTGTAAACAGAATGAACTCGATCATGGATCACTAAGATTTTATGTTTGCATAGGACCCGAGACTTCTGAAGCTTCTGGATTTATTGTTGATGCGAAAAATGGTATTATTTTGACCAATCGCCATGTTGCTTGCGCAGGTCCATTTGTTGGTGAAGCCATTTGTCACGATCATGAAGAAGTTGATGTTTATCCTGTATACCGCGATCCTGTTCATGATTTTGGTTTCTTAAAGTACGCTGAAAATGTCAAGGAATAGATATTTGGAACTAACTCTCATTATAGGTTTGATCCTAAAAATATTAAATATATGCCCTTAACTCAAGTCGAACTTCATCCCGAATTAGCTAAAGTTGGTCTCGATATTCGTGTTGTTGGGTAACTCTATATTTATTTGGCTAATTTTAAATTGGTTTTAACCAGCTTTTGCGATCAGTAATGATGCAGGGGAAAAGCTTAGTATTTTGGCTGGTTCCATTTCTCGTTTAGATCGTAATACACCTGAATATGGGGATTTGACTTATAATGATTTCAACACTTTCTACTTGTAAGTTGGAAACAGTTTATGATTTAGGATAGCATCTTACATATATATTAGACAAGCTGCTTCGAGTACTAGCGGTGGTAGTTCAGGTTCACCCGTAATTGATATTGATGGAAATGCGGTGGCACTGCAAGCCGGTGGTCACACAAAGGCCGCAACCGATTTCTTTTTGCCTTTAGATAGAATTAAACGTGCATTAGGCTATATTCAAAAAGGCTTGGAAGTACCAAGAGGCGATATTCAAACACAATTCATGTAAGTTATTCAAAAAATATGCTATTGTTTACTAAAAACCACTCTTAGGTACCGTCCCTTTGATGAAGCTCGTAGATTGGGTTTAAGACCAGAGACAGAAGAAACATTGAGAAAACTGTATCCAGAGGAAATTGGTCTTTTGGTTGCAGAGACAGTGTTGCCTGAGGGACCTGCTCATAAGAAATTAGAAGAAGGCGATATTTTATTGACTATTAATGGAGAATATATTACGAAATTTGTCCCTTTTGAAGATATTCTTGATTCAAATGTTGGAAAAGAGGTCACTGTTTGTGTTGAAAGAGGTGGGCAACCTCTGACATTCGACATTTTGGTAGGCGATCTTCATAAAATGTAAGTTTTATCAACCCCTTGTTTTGAATTTATGACTGATTCTTGTAAAAAGTACGCCTGATCGATATGTTGAAATTGGTGGATCTACATTGAATGAACTCTCATATCAATTGGCACGTGCCTATTGTTTACCTTGTAGAGGCGTTTATGTTTCTTCACCAACAGGAAGTAAGTATAGATAGTATTTTTTCTTATATCGTGAAACTTAGTGGGAGGAAATAGTGTTTCGCTTAGATGGACCAGATAATGGATGGCTTATCAAATCAGTGGATGATAAAGAGACACCCAATTTAGATACATTTATAGAAGTGATGAAGACTATTCCTGATAGAACTAGAGTACCTGTTGTTTATTATTCCATTGCAGACACACACACCATTTTAGGTTGCGTTGTGCAAGTAGACAGACATTGGTCTAGCTTTAGACTTGCTATTCGTAACGATAAAACAGGTCTTTGGGATTTTACAGACCTTGGAGAAGCATTACCTCCTAAGCCAATCAAGCCTTCAACCAAGCAATTTATTAAATTAGACGATATTGTTGGACCTTCAAAAGAATTAATCCACTGCTTAGTAAAGGTCACTTATTCTATGCCTTGTCGATTAGATGGTTTTCCTAGAAGTCGTAAACAAGGAGCTGGTGTCATTGTAGATAAAGAAAAAGGCTTTGTTATTGTAAGTCGTAGTGTCGTTCCTACCACAATGGGCGACTTGACTTTGAGCATTGCTGATTCGCTTATTATTCCTGCAAAAGTTTTGGTAACTATTAACTTATTGTAAAAAAGAAGAGGGTCTAAATTTGTCTTTGTAGTTTTTACACCCTACACATAATTTTGCAGTTGTTCAATACGATCCCAAACTGTTGGCTGATACAGATGTGATAAGTGCACCATTTAGTGATAAACCATTATTCCAAGGTCATCAAGTAACATTAGTAGCTCACAATCATAATCAACGCCCTGTTTGTTTAAAGACAGTGGTTACAGATATAGCATGTGTTACAATTCCTCATAATGGAGTAAGTCGTGCAACATGCCTAATTTCCTGATTTCCCGAATCTAACTTTTTACTATAGACGCCTCGTTTCCGAAGTATTAACATGGATGCAATTACACTTGATACACCATTAGCGCTTCAATGTTCTTCTGGTCTTCTGGCTGATTCAGAGGGGTTAGTGCAAGGTTTATGGATGACCTTCTTGGGAGAACGAAACGCTAATGGGCATGACAATGAATATCATCTTGGTATCCATATCTCGACCGTTCGTGAAGTATTAGATCGATTGAGAAATGGTGAAGAACACCTTGATCTTAGAAGTATAAACGTAGAGCTAACACCTATTCAAATGGCACAAGCAGCAGCTATGGGTTTATCCGACGAATGGGTAACACGAGTTGAACAAGCAAATCCTTTCAAGCATCAATTGTTTATGATCAGACGAACTGAAGTAGGTAGTGAAAGTGCAAAGGTGCTGAAAGAGTTGGATTTGATTCTATCAGTGAATGGTAAAGTGATTACAAGAATGCAAGAAATGGATATTCAATACAACTCTGATGAGCTCGAAATGACTATTTTACGTGGAAAAAAGGAAATGGTTGTCAAAGTAAAGACCACACCCGTTTCAGGTGATGGTACAAGCCGAGTTGTATTCTGGGCAGGTGCTGTCTTACATGGTAAAGTTCTTTGTGCTTTGGTTCTTAGATCTATTCTAATTCTATATTTATATTTAGAACCTCATAAAGCCGTTCTTCAACAGAGTAAAACTTTACCATCAAAAATTTATATATCAGGACGAGCCAAGGGTTCCCCTGCATACATGTATGGTCTAGTGCCTACTATGTGGATTACTCATATCAATGGTAAACAAGTAGTCACATTGGACGATTTGATTTCCTTAGTTAAAGACATCAAGGACAATACATATGTTCGTGTCCGGTGTCTTAGCTTTGATAATGTTCCTATTATGCTTTCTGTAAAAATGGTAAATCATTATTTCCCTCTTGTGGATATGGTGAAAGATCCTAAAGCGGAATGTGGTTGGTCCAAGCGAGAAGAATAGAATTATTTTGTAGATTATTATCCTTAAATAAATATATAGTTAAAGAAGCCTTTTTGTAACTTTTTAGAGGTCGGAACAGACTTAATGGGCTAAGCTCGGCAATTGAAACTTTTAAGTCTATGAACATCCGGAATACGTCTTTAATATAGTAATAATTTTTTGAATTAGAAGAAAGTTTATTTTTTTTTTTTGTGATTTCAAACTCTTTTTCTTTCATTTTCTTTCAACATTATGGGCAAAAAAGTGACTATAAAAGAAGCACCTGTACATAAAAATAGACTAGTATCTTTGATCTCCATTGTTCTTGGTCTGTTAGCTGCATATGCAATTTCTAATATCATTGCAATTGAAGTCAGGGGTAGACGTGGTGTTGTAAAAACTGCTGAGCAATGGCATCAAATTATGAGCGAACACCCTTATGAACGCAAAGACAGTGATGTCCGTTCTCCATGCCCTATGTTAAATACACTTGCCAATCATGGTTTTATCGCCCGAGATGGCCGCAATATCAAGTCTGATGACCTCTTTAACGCTCTCATGCATTTAGGTGCTCCTCCTCTTGTTACTGTTGGTATCCTCTCGTTTGTCTATTCCAAGTTACAAGAAGTCAATCCCCATGATGCATTTTTGAACCAATTTCACAGCTTAAATACTATTGATTTGGATAGACTCACTGTCTATAAAGTCTTGGAACACGACGTCTCTCTTACAAGAAATGATTCAGCCATTATGGCCCACGGTACATCTCATGTGATACCTGAATATGTCGAAAGAATGGTAAAACTAGCTGAGAAGGTCAACCAAGGAGAAGATAAAGGATACTTTACGAGAAAGAATGAAAATGACTATAGAAAGTTAAGATGGCAGGAATCTGTAAGAGACAACAGATTGATCAACTTTGGCTTATTTGATCAGGTAAAAAAAAAAAAAAAAAAAAGAATATGACTATCCTATACAAGAGGAGGATATTGATAATATTACTATAGTTTGCTTCAAGCACTGAGTGTTCTTTATTATTGGATATCATTGGGCGTGATGGCTCCATTAGTCTGCCACATTTGGAGTCTTTTTTGATGCATGAGAAGATCCCTGAAGACTGGTATCCTAGAACATCTACTTATAGTCTTTTCGAACTTGCCACAAAGCCTTTGATTTGCTGGCATGGTGTTCGTAAAAGTCAAGCCTCTTTAAATGCATTGAGCGAACTTGATTAAAAAGTGTGTACAATAATAATAAACCTTCTACTACATATAATATTTTAAAATAATAAAACGACCAATGAGCATGTAGCATTTGGACGCTGTATTGCCCTGACCAGATCGCCCTTTTAGGATTAAAATGGAAAGAGGAATATCAAAAGAGATAAAGATTTGAATTCTGCAAGAAGTTCTTCAAAGAATGCACTGTAATATTCAAAAGGCCTGGTCTAACTAAATGATTGGCAATCGATGAAGCCAACTTTAACCACCTGTTAGTATGGCCATTGTGGGATATCGCAGTCGACAGCATTTGAAGACAGTCTAATGCTCATTCCTGGTGAGTGCATTTTGAAAGTGTCAAAAGAGGAATACAAGGCTGATGGTGTAGTCCTGGCAGGTGAAATACTGGAAACTTGTGGTAAATATTACTAAAAGATAATTCCAAGTATGAACTGGATCATGTGAACAAGACTTTTGGTGCTCTCACAATCTTTAATGCGATATTGAGTACCGAAGCAACTACGACCAGCCTAAAGATACCCTTTGTTCACGCTAGGCATGATTGCATTCGTTTGTGGAGTTTGGAAATCTGTACCAAATATATATATATATATATATATATATATCTATATTTTTCGAATAAGCTAAGGTCTTTCAATTCCCAAGAAGCCTTGTTCGGTCTAATGGATATCCAGGGTGACCGAATCCCAAATGACAAGGATGGCTCCAAAAGACATCCTGGCAGTAGGACGTTTTGTTTCGCAGCTAAGAAAGCTTTTGGAGAATGCAAATTTTTTTGTTGAGAAAATGAAACAGGAGCATGATGAGCACGCAATTGCTTCAATTTTGGGCACTGCCAACGCAAAAGTAGGGTCCCTGATGACATGGATTAATTCAGAGATTGAGAAGCCCATCAAATGTGCTGAATACGGCTTAATTTTGCTTATAGAAAAAAGACGAAGATGAAGAAAAGCTTCATTTTGTTAAACTTTTTATATATAATAAAAAAAAGATTTGCCACTACCGTTTCCAACTCATATACGTGGAATATATATGAGTCGTTCTCGCCAGCTAATATCTATACTATGAAAGAAGTTAGAGTAATCAATGGGAACTTATTACACTTCAAAGAGCAATTTCTATGAGAATGATATGTATTTAAACGATGGTTTATCCTAGATCTTCAAGGTTATCTGTATTAGATAAGAAGATGTCTGTTTGTAATTGATATGACTTGTTGTAAGACTTTCAAACAGCAAAGTGTATTTAACTTATGTGCGCTTCTGACCTTATAGTGTAAAACATGTAAATCCGTCATCTTAGCCACTTGATCCAGTGTATAACATCGCAAAAGTGGGAATAAAACTGATTTTGTCAAACTTGGTAGTACTACGAAGACAATGCATCAACAAAGAGAAGAAATACAGACGCGTTATTTGTAAGAAAACAATACATGCCACCAGTATGATGAATGTTTGTATGATAAAATGACCAATGATCTCAAAAAAAAAAAAAAAAAAAAAAAAAAGAAAAAGGAAGTGAAAACATTGTAATAACAAATAGAAGAAGTCTTCTACTAAAAATATATATAATTATGTAAAGAATTAGATAAACAATGAGTAATAGATATGTTACAACGCTAATAAAAAGGGGATATGAGACAGGTATAGATTTTAGTGCACACGAAGAGTTTTCATAGAAGCGTCTTTTTTAGTTGTGTGTTTGTTGTTCTCTGGGGAATTAGCCGATGGAGCAGGTACAGATTGCCGTTTGTTATATGACTCGGGTATAGATTTATGGTGGAAATAGATGGGTAATTGCGACATTGATTTCGAAGAAGCGGCAAACGACATGGGTCGCTTTTTGTCCTCAGAGTGGAGAGGTTTTCCACCAAATCGATGACTGAATGATGGTGAGATTCCGTGTTCATCCACATGAGTTCCATCTTCTCTACTTTTATAGGATTGCCTGCGTCCAGTGGAGCTGAGGCCCATCATTAATCTGGCTGTGCGACTTTCGCCTGCAGGTAATCGTTTGCGATAGACTGAGCACTTTGGAGGAAGCTCCTTTTTGTTCTTTTTTAGCTGTTGTTGAATGTTTGATTTAATATCAGATAGTGGTGATCTTCTTGGAATAGATGATGTAGTGACAGAAGGTGATTTTATCTGTTGTTGACGGGCAATTACAGGTTTGCCCATGTGAGAAAAAGGCGTTGTGTTTGATCGAGCTAAAGGTTTGGGTGTTTGTAATCTCGTTTCTTGTCGTATATTTGTCGGGGAATTGATTCGAACCGGTTTGTTATCTTTAACTGTTGGTTCGAGGTTTTCAATTGAAGGTTGTAAGATGCATAACATTGGGATTCGTGAGCCTTGACTACGATTAGAATCAGACATATTTTGTCTTTTACGAATGACGTTGGCAATTTTCTCTTTGACTGGAACGGCCGCAGAGGCAGTTTTATCGACTGAAAATGCAGGAACAGGAAGTCTGCATTTAGGTCTTTGTTGTTTTTCAATCATAATACAATCCTCTTCTGTTTGATCTTCCATTTTATCGATTTCTGAAGGAGTTGATTCTGAAGATGATAACATATCCATTCGAGCTGCTGGAAATAGTAATTCCGGTTCGCAACTTTTTAAGAATGGATGCTGTTGCAATAATCATTAAGTTGAGGAATATAAACTGGCTATGTATTATTATGAGTTACCTGCAAGACACTATTGGCAGAATATCTTGTACGTGGATTAGGGTCAAGACAATGGTCAAGTAAATCAACAAGAAGAGGAGGTAAATTTGGAGGATACTCAGGTCTGCCATTATCCAATATTCTTTGTTTAATCTATAAAAAAAAAAAATCATTTGAGTAACTTTGATATAAATAGCGATATTTGTATTTACCTCTTCTTCTTCAAGCTGTTCGTCTTCATAAGGTGCTTTTCCACCTTTTAATACTTCTAATATAACAATGCCTAAGGCCCAAATATCGACTTTATGATTAACGATTTTTTGCTGTACTAGTTCAGGTGACCAAAATAACACAACGCCAGCTTCTTCTACGCTTGAATCTGCTGCAGGTGAAATAGAAACCACGCCAAAATCGCCTAGTTATTAAAAAAAAAGTAAATAAATAAAAAAAAAAAATATGTATTAAGAAAGATTGAGATGAATTTACCAATAACAATGGTATTATTTAATTCATCTAAAAAGATATTGTCACACTTAATATCTCTATGAATATAACCATTTCCATGCACCTTTGCCAATCCGGAAGCAATCTATTATTATTGTATATTATTATGCATATATTGTGACGATTCTTATTATACTTACAGAACTTATTATATAAACAAGTTGGCCTACAGTGACATGGTTTTCAAATACATATTGTTGTAAAGAACCACCAGTACAAAGAGGCATAATTAAATAAACAAATTCATAATGTAAATAAACAGCGTGTAAAGTTAAAATATTTGGGTGTAAACATTTTGTCATGGAATATATTTCATTTTCTACAAGCTCTTTAGGCATAACAAACATATCTTCGTACGGGCTATCTTCTTCAACAAGATACTTTTTAATAGCAACTTGTTTGTTGGTTGAACGTTCAATACATTTATAAACTCCTCCTTGAGCACTAAACCACGTAGGTTCTTCATCTAAACCAGAAAATATTAAACTGGGATCAGATGAGTAAACAGGTACTCCATTCACTTGTTGCATTTCTGTGTTAGAAAAAAAAAGAAGAAAATAGAGAGAAGGGAAAAAAAAAAAAAAAAAAAAAAAAACGTGAATGTATGAACATAATAGGAAAAAAGTGGCTTATTCTATTCTACTTGTTCAAAAAAAAAAAAGTAGCTTTATTCTAAAAGGGTGGTTGATATATGACTGGAAATGCACCTTCTAGTGTACCATTGTTTGTCGAAGCATCCATATTTAATAACTCTGTCAAAAACCCATACACTTCAGTATTAAAAAAGGGGGCTAAAATGGTACCTGGTTTATATTCTCGCTTGATTTTTGGACCTCTCGCCATAAATAAAGCGCTCATTTCTTCTGCTAAATTATCGTAACCATGGTTACCTCCCTTTTTAAATTTGCCTTCTTCTTCATGCGTAATAAAGGTGTATCCCACGTCAGGTATAGCGACAACAGGAGTAATTCTATTCGAATGCTTATAATGGAAACGGTCAGGTACATTTTGGCGTAAATAAACTTGAAAGTGAGGTTCAGCTGTCTTTTGGGTATAATCATGTAACTGTTTATATATCTTTTCCACTGTGTTGTTAGGTGCATTTTCCTCAGGGCGTAAATCCAGTAGAGGTAATGCTTCTCTGTTCCTAATATGTTGCAGTGCATCCTTGGATAAAATATCATCATAAAAGATCAACTTGGACTCACCTATCTCTGACATACCATGGTCGCTCACCTATAACAATAATAATAAGCATAAAAAACCTAATATGTTTTTTATTTTCTTTACAATGACAATATTGATATGCTCAAGAAGATTTCTTTCCATTAATTGACGCAAAAAATAACCAAGAGCATCATCTACTTCTTGGAGAAAAGTATTCATTTTAGAGCCATTGGGTCCTCCCCGATGACCTTCTTGATCTATTTGTGGAATATACACTGAAATCATTTGTGGACGCTCTTCAAATGGTAAATCTATCCATCCTAAGGTGATATCCATCTTTTCTTTAGTACCCATCGTACCATTGAACTTGACTACATAGTCTGGGTTATCGAAGCCTATGTCTGAGCCTGGCCACATGATAGACCCAGAGCGTTTTTTGTTTTTCTTTGAGGTTTTCCAAATCTAACAATTTATATATTAAAACATACATATATATGTAGGTAGTACTCTTTATATGTACTTTACTGGTTCTCCATTCCACCATCTTTTATCTGCTGTTGAAGTAAAGTTGGCGTGACTAAATACGGCATTCATGGTTGGATCATAAAACAAATTAGCAACAATTCCATGCGATTCAGGATAAAGACCAGTCACCAAAGTCCAATGGTTTGGAAACGTGCTTGGCTATTATATGTAACATTAGTAGCTGCTAAATATCACCAGTATACAACATTTACTTACAGGAAATGAAGGATGCATTTCTTTAGCCATAATACCTTCCTTGGCTAGCAATAAAAACATGTGTTATCAAGGGCTTTCTTCTGTATGCATTAATAAAATTTACCAAATTGATTGAGGTTGGGTGTAACACCTCTTTCTAAATAGTCAGGCCTGAAGCCATCGATTGATATTAATATAACAGTAGTAGCAAAATCGACTGTTCCATTATTATACACCTTGTCTTCTCCTCTATCCTTGTGATTAGGGTCGTAACTGAATCGAACCATGGCAAGTCTAAATATCAAGAAAAATAAAGCAATGGCTAAAGCAATACAGAAAAATCTCAATTTCAAGTTTTCCTAATAACAATTAGACTTTCAATTGTTGCGAATAAGGATGAAATTTACCCTCAAATTGTCATTTTCGTTGGTGGCAGTAGCATTTTCTTCTACAATGATAGCCCATTCTTCATCCTCGTCTAAATCCTCTTCATCACTCTCTGAATCTGACTGCTTATCTGTTAATAAATGGGCCTCCTCTGTGTCGTCAACAGTCTCAGTTGCTGGATCTATTGAACTAGAGGCATTAGACTGAGACCTTGTCATCTCATAGCTCTCTTCTTCTGGCATAGTATTTTAATTTGAGAAAGAAAATGATAAAATATAAAACGATTACAGACAAGTTACTTATTTGGAAAGATTAAAAATGGAAATCAGAGAAAAAGAGCAATTGAATTCAGCATCAAAGAAACAGATACCCAAAGTACCTAGTCACCCAAAGTTAAAGTTCAAAGTGTACAAAAGGAAAAGAATGAACTATGCAAACGGTTGCTTATTGGAAGCCAGAAGCATCGTCAGGGCAGCAGAACAGGGATTCAGACAGCACCCCAAAAAAGATTCTACTTGTTACCCAAGATACACTCGTACCCTTCCAAAGACAATAATTATTGCTAGTTTTTTTACTTCAGCGAAAGGAAAAAAGGCAGCACAGGTAAATTTTCTAAAGAAGAAGATAATGCAAATACATTAAAGAACCTTTTGGAAGTGTGTCTTATCGATGAATACATAACAAGCCAAGTTTGCAATGTTTTCAAAAACTGGAACCTTGAAAATGTTGTTGTGTGCAGCTGCTGAGAAACAAAAAGCTCATTCAATATTGCATTGCACTAACGACAAGTGCAAGACTATTTCGAACTGTGACATCAACACGCAAAAAAAAAAAAAATATTTGACTCATTCATGTTCACGGTACAAAACGAGAATCTAAGACATCCCTCATTCCAGCGGCCACAACCACAATCATAGACCCTTTTTTAGTAATGTGTGATTGATAGAACTCCTTCACATACTTTACAGGTAACTTCCAAATCAATTTTTGATCTGTTTGAATTAACTTCTCTTTTATCTGAGTTTCCTTTCACGTTTGTCCAAAATAGGTAAGCTAAAAGTCTAAAAAGCAATTTTGATTCGTTCAAAAAAAAAAAAAAAACTGACTTTGCCTGATATTCACGGTTGCCGTCCAACCATAGCAACAAAGCAATCAATTACCTATATAAAAGCATTGTTAAAATTCCCTGTATTATATAGTAGACATAGGTGGCATCTTACCAAATCAGGTCTTTTAGTTCGTACCAAACTGAGAGGATGTAATGATTTAACACCGTCTTTCCATTTCATAACACAATATAAAGGCGATTCAGGAAATTCTTGACCAATATAAATAACCTTTTCAGCAGAACTGTCCCAGTCCAAGGGTGGGTTAATTCCGTAACTATCATTAAAAATAACAGAACTATCGTCGTCTTCCTGTAAAGAAGCAGTTGGTTCTGCTTCCGACGCTGTTGAGTGGTATCCTTCTTCATGTCTTTTCTTTCTTTCGTATTCTTCAAGGAAATAATCTGAATAAGCTGGTTTTGTTCTCCTTTTTTTAGGTCCTGTTTTCTTACATGTCACTTCTACTTCAGAAGAGGGTACGCTTCCTTCAATCTCTTTTTCAGAAGATGTAGCAGTCGAAGGTTCAGCTGCTGATGTCAAGTTGAAATCCGAATCAGACGTAGTTTTCTTTTTTGTAATTGCTTCATTGTTGTCATCATTTTCATCGAATTCATCAGCAGTGTCGTTTGCAATAACAAGAGGTAATCGCTTTTCTTTTTCTGTAGGGGTTATATCCATACTCTCTTCGCTTTCTTCCATTTCATAATCCATACCTGTTGCTTCTGTAGTTTCATTTTCTTCTCTAATTTCACTGCCTTCCGCACTCGGTTGCTTTTCACGTTCAGAAGAAGACGGTAATGACGCGTTAGTCGAAGGTATAATACCATCATCTTGTAATAAAATTGGGTCTTTCTTGGCTGATTGAATTTTCACAAATAATTGTCTGTCAGGATTATTTTTGGGAACAGTATTCCAATATGCTGCGATCATGTCAATTGCATATCTATTTGAAATGTAAAAAAAAAAAATACAGGTCGTAATAAGGGCATTAATTAGAGCTAGTAAAAACTGCTTACACATTCTTTTCTCTCTCCCAAGTGTTATCGGCATCATCGTAACCCAACCATTTGATAAAGTACGAAAATTCGTGTTTCTAAAGAGGCTTTGATTTAGATTTAATGTTCTATATAATAAAATTCCCTTTCTCTCTTTTGCTTCACCTTTCCTTTCTTCGCAAGTCTGTGTGATACAATTTTCTCTACTTCAAACTCTTCGTCTGCCATTATTATTACGTTTATTTGGGTAGAAACATAGTTTTTGAGTATCGTTTATTGTTTTTTTATTGTCGGCTGTGCTTCAATCTTTGTTTTTGAGTTTTAAACTCAACAAGAGAACTTTTGTGAAAGGCGCTTACCCAGCAGGAGCAGTGATGTTAAAGACAAAAATCTCATTTTTTTTATATTGCAAGCTTGAAGAAAAAAAAAACAGTTTGATACGAAGACTCGTAACGTAAATATTTTTGTTTTTTTTAGTTTTGTTCAAGGTAAAGTATTACCATCTTACAGTCAATACTGCTGATGACAGTCATAGTTCTGACTGCTAAAAGAAAAATTTTTTTTCTTCGGTGGTGGGTATAAATATGAGAGCACAACTTCGAATATTTCAGTGTTTTCTTTTTTTTATGAAGCTTTGTTAAAGAAGGTAAAGTAGACAAATAGAACAGATGAGCGAGATGAAGAAGAAGCTGCTGATGAACCATTAAAGACATTTGCACGTCAGTCTGACGTTTCAATGAAGTTTAAATTAGCTATACCCAAATTTCTGAAATTACTTCTTCTCTTCTCTTCTGACAGTTATTTCGTAATAGAAACTGTATTAACACGTATTTCTATAGGCACTTGTATTATTGCATATATTACTATTTAGATTTAATGATAATAAAATGTGTCTCTTTTACTGTAAAATACTGTTTGTTTAATTTAAAGTTTTTGTTATTATTTTCCTCTTGTTAAAACGATGCTTCTGTCTCTAATACAGTATCTGAACCTTGGGACCGATTTGGGTCTCAAAAAAAATTTTTCTGGTCTTGAAATTTGGCTTACAAAAAAATTTTTTTTCAGGTATTTTTCTGGACTCACAGCTTAAAAATAAAAAATACTTGAAAAAATACCTTGGTATTTCCCCTCTGGGACTAATGTTGACAAGTCCCAGCTCGAGCCAATAAAAGAATGACATTTCTCTGCATAATTGCAATTTTAAAGCCGCGCAGTTCAGGGCAGTTGTAATCTACTGATGCCAAGTTCAAAGGACTTCTATGCTCCATTTATTCAAAATCGCAAAAATCTTGCACATAATTAAATTTTAAACCCACTCTATCTCATAAATCACGTTCCTGGTTAATCCGATTGATCTTTTTGTAGTCAGAGACATTGTACCTATCATATCCGTTCATGAAATTGTCAAATCAGAAACAACACTATTAATTGTACCGCCTTCAAAAGGTATAAATAAGGAA
>JNEK01001086.1:0-14786 GCA_000697295.1 Mucor indicus B7402 | reverse complement strand
AATTTAAAATAGACAAGAGACATTATATAGTATTATTATGCACAAGAGACAATGCATTGCTAAGAGATATCATATAGTATTATGTACAAGAGATGGCATTAAGAGAGACAGTTGACTTTTCTTTGAGAGATAAGTGACAGATTTTTGAAGAGAAGAGAACACACATCAAGCTTGAACTAAAAGACAATACAAGTTTGTTAGTTAGCATATACAAATGACAAGTCTCAATAAACATCTCAAGTTGTAAGACTGGGGGTATCTCAAAGAGACGTTCGCTTCGATCGGATCTCTTTTGCGCAACTTTCTAAGAAGTACTCGAAGAATGGCAATGTTTCCAAAGAACATCCTCCTGACTAATAGCCGTACTCACTGGGACCTGAAGTTCATGCCTGCATGGGGCTCATAGAACAGTCAGCTACAGCATTTCCGATAGATACTAGCTACTACCAAAGTCCATTGCGGCTTACACTGAATCCACGACCTCATACGCCAGCCTACGGGGGGAATGGGGGGTGTGAGAGAAAATATAATACAAGACAAGAGATGAGAACAAGACAAGCACATGCATACACCATAAACAAACAAACAAACAAGCACGCCAAATAAACAACCAGAGAGAAGGTGTCACAGAATAAGGAGAAGTTACGATATATGAAACATTTTGACCAAGTTGTACAGAAACAAACATTTGCATGAACAAGGATAATTTCTTTTTTTTTTTTTTTTTACAAGTGTTAGTGTAAGAATATACGTACTCATAAGATACTTACACTTTTAACAGCAGAGTATACGCGTAACAGCAAGAAGTTAGGGATGTTTTTCAAAAGAAAATTGCAGTAGAGGAGTACAGTTAGGAATATCAAGTGAGACTACACAGTAAAGGGAGTTATTACACTTTCAAATACTATGGTTTTTACATGAAAACCTTACACTTTAGAGCGTGTTTACAACCATCTTTGACTAACTAGCAGATAGCACAGGAAGAGTTACTTGAGAGATAGTGTAGTATGTAGTATTGCACATGTATTTGATTGACCACCATTCAAGACTTGTAACTATCATTTTCATGTTTAAAATATTTGATTGAAAGAAAAAAAGAAAAAAAAAAAAAAAAAAAAAAAAAAGATTAATTTATATGTTTATCTTAGCTCATCATCGTGTATAAACAAAAAAGCAAGAATGAGGTGACTCATCTTACTCCTTAACGTTATTCCCACCACCACTTACAACAGCTTTTACAGGTGACTTGTTATATCATTAAAGTTAATTATCGGCAATTTAGTATTAGATAAACTGATTGATTTGGCCAAGTTACTTTAAAAAGTATGCTGGCAATATCGAGCTTGAGCCTACGCAAAAAGATACATTGTCTGTTTACATAACAAAACTTTCACTTTTAATTACGCGGTCATCTTCAATATTCTTCTTTTGTTGCTTGTAAAGCGCTAAAGAAGGGTTTGAGAAAAAAGATAGCGTGCATAGTAAGGATAATATAGACACCTAGCAATACTGCTACTAAAGTAATTTGTTAAAGGAAGCTGAGCTTCATAGATCTTTTATTTCTACTATGCTTATCATTTTGCTTTTGAATGCTTTCACGTGTACAATGGACGCGTACATTATGCAAAATTATGACTTGTTAAATATTTTCCTTTTTGTAATATTATGTTATCTATACCATACCATGGCTTTATTAATATTAAGTTATATACTATACAAATGAGAATAAATGACAAGATTAGGATGTATAATCGTCGTCAGATTCGTTAGAAGGGGATCGGCCAAACACTCTTCCTGCGCCATACACTATTTTAGATGAGCTTGCTCTGCGACTGTTACCACCACTTATGCTTGTGCTTGGAAAAGATCGCGAGGTATTATTATTGTTTGTGTTATTATGATTCGTTACTTTTACTGAGTTCAAGGTAAGTGCATCTGTATTATCATCCTCATAATCATCATTCTCCAGCGTCATATGTCGAATACCATCCAACATACTCTTGTTTGCCCTTTCCATCTTTCTTCTCTTTTCTTTCCAATACTCCGCTAACGTTTGATTTCGTTGTTGGATATGTTTCTTTGTCAAAAATGGCTTCAACCATTTCTCATCAAATGAGACAAACCAATGAGGTGGTCTATCCTCTAAAATAGGCTCGCCCAAAGGACCAGATAATAACCCCCCAATCGATACATCATTTTGCTGCTGACCATTTCTATTACGTCTACTATAAGAAGACTGGCCTATACCTAACAATGCATCTTCATCACCAAAGTCGTCCTCCTCATCGTCGTTACTGTAACGTCTGCTATTTCTTGGATCACGAGTATTGACTCGTGTGTATTTGTTATTCTTGGTGCGTGGCAATTCTTCATCCTCATCGTCTTCATTATCACTCCCTGACTCATCAGGTTCAATGACTCCCGTTTTCACATTCAGCACTTGAAGCATTCGACTTGTTGTGCCACCAAATAAGAGAACAGTGAGTACTACCACAGCTAGAATGGTTGTGCGCATTGCTGGTGCTGACTCACCCGTAATTCCTGACGCTAACGCAAACGCAACTGCACCTCTTAGCCCAGCCCAAAAGAGCATCATTTGATGGTTACGTGGCAATTGCTCAGGCTTACCCAATGCCCTACACGCTGCATTGATCATCAATGACAAAGGTGCCACCGCCGCATATCTCCCTACACAAATAAACGCCAAAGTCACCAAAATAAAAAGCGGCTTGTAATCCAAATTGTCTTGAGTAAACAAGTTAATACCCAGATAAATAAAGATGAAGTTTTCAGAAAGTTGCGATAATATCTGAAAGACGAATTTCGTAGCCCTTTTGGATCTTAATGACATGTTATCGTGTGCATAGTGCTTAAGTGTGATACCTGTGAAAAGTAAAGTGACAATACCAGACATGTGCGTTCCGTTGGAAAAGAAGTAACTGCTGTATGCCATAAGTAGGATAAGGCAGGATTCGATACTGGGGAAGCGATACAGTTGGGAATATTTTAACATGAGAGCGACTACAACACCAAAAAGAATACCAATAAAAGTAGATGCCCAGAACATGCCCAAGAAGTGACCGATACCTTTGAATATATTGACAACATGTAAATCCTCTCCATGGAATTGATGTAGCGTACTGTAAAATGAAAGTCAGTCATCTTAGCCCTTTTTCCCTACAACTTTCACGTTACTCTGATAACACAATAGCTACAGCATCATTCAATAAAGACTCTCCTGAAATGATTGAATACAATTGAGGGTCCACGCGTAACTGTTGGAAAATTGCTAGAATAGTGACAGGATCTGTGGCTGATAAAATAGAGCCAAAAATCATACTCTCCAAGAAAGAGATGCTTATCCCTTCTGGCTTTAAAAATGCATAAAGATAGGTACATAGACTAAACAATCAAAAAAATGGATAAGCACACACTGAACTATACATATATATATATATAAGAGAAAGATTTTACCCCGTGATAATAGCTGATATGAATGTACCCAACATGGCAAATGTGATAATAGTGCCGAAATTGAGAAAGAAATGACGCTATCAAGAAAACATAGATGAGTTCCATCTAATAAAAGTGAAATGTTTGTGTTCCTCGCTTACTCTCTTCAATTCATAGCCGGAATTAAGAATAATAGGCGGTAGTAGTAAGTTGAAAAAAAAACCCTGTTTAAACTTGACCATTTCTTGAATGATTGTGCCCGGCGCTAACTTGATTATCAGTCCCACAATCATACCTATAATGTATATATATCAATAATAGTGATTTTTTCTCACTGTCGTTTTCTAATTTGACCTGCCATAATGGATATGACCGTTTCATGAACAGCTCTTATTTTCTTTAATTGCAAGTAATAACTTGTCCATAATGCGCCAATTAGCAATGTCATTAATATAAGCAATGCCCAAGAAGAATACATTTCTTCCTCCAAAGGCTGGTCTGTCTGACCTCCTTCATTGGGAAGCGTTGTGTTTTGATTTGGGTCCATAAAAAAAGTTAACAAGAAAAGAAGAAGAAAAAAAAACCAAGAAGTTTAAAAAAAAGTAATTCTGTGACAACACAATTTGCAAGGATTTTGCTAAATGCACAGGAATTTTACTGTAGCGGTATAGTTATAAAAATAATTATGCAGAATTAGAAGTAAAAGGAGCCAATAAAAATAGGTTGATATATAAACAGATAATGCTGTTAGTAAATTGAAAATTAATATTTCGATTTAAATGGTTGAAGCTTACCCTAGGTAATGCCAACATCGTTGCAGAGCGATTGGCTCTTCGTGTACGGAAGGCCATGGCTTTATTGTTAATAGTATCGGTTTGGGATTGACTGATTTTTTTTGTTTTCGAATGGAGGAAGGTATAAGCCCAGAAGCAGAACGGAAACACCATAAATACCAATGGCAAGTGCAGGTGAACCATCTCGTGGCTCTTGGTTTCTTTTAGTTCTTGTTAGAACACAATTTTTGTTGCTGCAAATAGAGACACCATTGTTTAATCTTAAGAATATACTCTATCATTCTTGCGTACAATTTTCTGAGAGTGGTGGATAAACCTAAAACAAAAGGACATATTTACTTTCGATATGTTGAATTTGTTGGTTACTAAGACAGATGTATAACTTTTGTGTTTGGAAGGCTTCCACTTCCCCTCCCCATACTTCAAAAAACCTTTTACACGGGAGCCGACGCCATATCCCCTATCACAAAAAAAACATAATTGGATTTTTGTCACTATGCTTCCTTTCTTGTGAGCAAAAGGTATCTAAACATTTTTGCCATTGAATTTCAAACTTTTTAACATCATTTGCAAACTCAGAAGAGTGGTAAAAGTTACAGAGTGTTTGCCTATGGTTTGTATGAACACTATAACAGACTCAATACTTGACTGAACCTCGATTATTTTTCTTTTTCCACCTTTTGGCTGATGGAGCAGCCTCTGTCACTATAATAAAAATCAAAAAACATGTTGATTAAATAGGCATAATATAGAATTTTTCTTTTTCTTTTTTTTTTTTTTTTTTTTTTTTTTTTTTTGATATATGATTCTTACTCTGAGACAAAGTCATTGAAGGACTGTCGCTTCCGTTTTGTAAATATATTTGAGTTCTTGAGTCAGTACCGACCAACATATTCTTCTTGCAAGTACACCAAAAAACAAATTCAGTGAAAAAAAAACATTTATAAGACTACATGCACCAACTGCATAAGGGTATTGACTATTGCTGTCAAACCTATGTCTGTTGCTGTCAGTTAACAGATATATGCATTTAGGTGACTGGCAATGAATGAAAAAGTTAAATGGTTAGTAGTTATTTACCTTCCAGTGAGCTAACGGCTGTCTATACGTCAAAGCAGTTGCTGGGCGAACTTTTCTCGGTATTACCTCTATCGCATAGTCAATTTCATTCATGGTACTTGGGTTTTCATTGTTAATATTGGTGTTAGGAGGCGCTTGATTTGTATTCAAGTTACTGGAGTTAGGAACTTCAGTAACGTTAGCAGTTCCGGCTTTTTTGGCCTTCTTTGGGCGGTCCCTACGCTTTTTTGGGAGCATAGCTTCTGTTGAAGAAGCTTCAACAGCGGTGTTGGGGAGAATCTTTATTAATTCTGTTAGTTTTCTCTTATAAATTATGTTAAAAGGATCCAATCATTGGTACCTGAATATCATTGTTCGAACCTGTAGCCTGTTGGTTATCGATAAATTCTTCCAATTCTTCTTCGTTTGGCTTTCTAATGAGACGTCTTTTAAACATAGTATTCTTGAAGAGTTGAATGTTCGATAGTTATTATAAAGTAGACAATATTTTTGATTTTGAAATTAAATCAAACTCTAGGTTCCTGGTATTTATAACTCAAAAGTTAATAATACTCGAAATTTCTCGCAGATTTCACCGGTATTGTTAACTCAGGTTTCTAGTATATTAACTCCATCATCTCTTTATTTAGAACTATTTTTTTTTTAAAAAAAAGCTATGATACTGCTGTTTAATCTTTTTATTTTTATATAGTATATGCAAGCTAGCCATGTTCCAATTTCAATTGCAAGAAAAAGAGAGTAGCGTACAAAAATCTTAAAACTTGACGTAGATTTCGACGCGCTAGAAGGTGCTCTAAACAGCGGTTATTGGCTTTGATATTTTTGACGAGTATAACGCGCATCGACTAGAAATCGTTTGTTAGATAATAGCATTATTCTATTCATAAATATAACCTTTACCGGAGACTGCCATGAATTTATATAACGCTATGCTTATCAACATGATATGCTAATTGAATACTAGCTCCATGTAGATTGCTTAGTATTTGCATTTCATTGGCAGACATCAAACAAATTCAGATATATACCTTATTGCTATTGTTTAACATCACGTTTTCCTTTTTTTTAAAAAAAAAACTGGAGCATCTGCTCTATTTTGGGCGTTTGTGAAAAAATGATGTCTTTTCTTGTCTTTAATTTACAAAGTAAGCAGTTTTTTTTTCCTTACATCAATTCACATGTAAATTTCAGAATAGGTCATTGCAAATGATATGAAATTACAGTGAAACATTGCATATACAAAAAAAAAAAAAAAAAAAAAAAAAAAAAAAAAAAAAAAAAAAAAAAAAACGCCAAACGCTTTCTGTATGCAAAGCTTTCTGATTATACTCAACAATATGGAATTTCAAGAGTATTTATGGGTATGGGCATAAATTTCGATGCAAGGGTTTGTAAACTTTATACTAAAATAAAGCTTAAAAAAGGGGGAGCGGTTTAAAATGAGTATAGATATGACGATGTTGGTATAGAGAAGAAAAGAGAGACAAAAAAGCTCATATAGTGCATAGTCTCTGATTCAGAAACAAAGCTTGCCATAAAATAAATGTAAGGCCCCCAAAAAAAAAACCAAACCTTGGAAAGTTTTATACTTGCAGGTTATTTAGAAAACCGAAAGATGATTAATCTACATATAAAACCAACACCTTTTTCTTTTTTTAGGTTTCCTCTTTTCTTTTATATCAAAAGAAGATGAAGCTCTTTGCGGCTTTTTGTTTATTTGCACTTGGTGTTGCTTTGGTATTTCAATATGCTATGGCAGACGCTGAATTCCATGACCTTCAATTCATTAAAATTACCACCCCTAAAAAGAATCAACAGATAAAAGCTGGAGAAGATGTCAAAATTGAATATTTCATGCAACCCTTGGTTTACAGTAAAGGCTATTTTTTTATAGTCCTTCCCCTTATAACTAAATGACACCTGTACTATATAGAACATACTTCACATGGATATGCTAAAGAACTCAATATAAGATTTTATGAAAAAACAAAAGGTGAAAAGAAGAAAATGACAGTTGACGCCAATTGGTAACTTAATATCCACTTTATATAAAAAGAGCTTTATTAAAAGCTTTATATTTAAGTTCTGTTGAAGCTGACACCAAGAAATTCATTTCTCATGAAGAATATTGGACAGTTCCAAGTAATACAACCCCTGGTACTTATGTCTTTGAGTTCAATGAAGTTGTTCAGCTTCGTGCTTCCACCTGGACTGCAAGAGAGAAAGTCAAAGTAAAAGTTGTAAAATAATAAACTCTTTCTTCCTCATGCACGCGCTTATATTACCATGTATACCAATACACAAGTGTTTTTCTTTTTACAATTCTAGATATAAAGTTTGGTTTTCACATTACCTTAAACCTCAAATAATATTTCTTTTCGTTCACCATTAAGTATCAAATACTATAACTTGAAGCCATGTACCATTATGTGTATATTTGTCTATGGGAGCAACCTTCTTCCATCGAAAATAAGCAGTCATTGATGTGCTTCTACTACTTCTGACATTAAGCTCTTTACAGATTACAAGGATAAATGCAAGTCTAACGTATCCATGGAAACCTTTGCAATGCTCATACTATGCATCTAAATGATATATGCTTGTACTTTAAAAGTAACCGTATCCAAAGCTGTTGTGTATCTTTAGTTTTAGATCAGTCATCCTAGCAAGAGCTTCAATAAGAGAAAATCACCTTGTCAAATAGGATTGACTGCAAAAAAAAATAGAACCTTACTCACTCCGTCCCGAGACGAACAATAAAAATTTAATCAAGGACTACAACCTTGTTCAATAAAACTACAATGGCAGCAACAAGAATGCTTTATAGGCAGAAATAGTAAAACATTTCAACTTAACATTTGAATAGAATGGCCCTTTTTTTTTTTTTTTTATAAAGAGCTTTTCTCTATTGAAAAAAAAGTTATTGTGTGTTTTTTTTTTTCTCGATAGCTTTTTATTATAATTTTCGAAATTTCAAAACAAAGTAGTTAGGATCATAGTTCTAACATCTTTCTTGATTAAATAAGTTTGAGAATAGTTGTTGTTATAGTTGAAATGTTGACGTTTTATCTAACTAAAATTTATTGCTTGCTAGCTTCGAGCTTGGCGTAGAAAGCGTCACGACGTTGAACGTTAGGGATGTGGTAGAGGTTCCACCAAGCAGCACCACCAGCAGCACCGAGACTGAGGGCAATAGTAATGTCCTTCAAAACTTGTTTACGGAATTTACCAGTAATAGGAGCAATCATTTCTTAATTCAACTGTAATGTAAAGAGAAAAAAAAAAAAAGAAAATTGTGGAGAGATAAAATTTTGAGCATAGCCATGCCCAAAAAATTTCGCTGAAAAGGATGACGTCGAATCACGTGAGAGGAGCATTTTTGTTCCTCTGCTCTTGTCAAAAATTACACCTTTTCCGTAAATTGTTGGAACGCCTTAAAAAAATAAAAATGGTCTGAGAAGCATCAGACAAACGCCAGACA
This sequence comes from Mucor indicus B7402, assembly GCA_000697295.1. Classification (NCBI taxonomy): domain Eukaryota; kingdom Fungi; phylum Mucoromycota; class Mucoromycetes; order Mucorales; family Mucoraceae; genus Mucor; species Mucor indicus. Next base: position 5,978 of record JNEK01001086.1, on the reverse strand, counting down.
AAATCTGTGCGACGAAATGAAAAGTTTTATTGCTACAAAATCCGGGTGTATCAAATGTTCACAAACTCTCTTATAAAGGCTTCAGCAACTACTGTCGCCTAAGACCTTAACCAGCATCAAACTTTAACGATCACGGTCATAAGACTGATATTTCTAGTCGTCTATTATTATGCAGCGCAACTGATTATTTGTATAGGTCAGCCTGCTCTAAAAAGATTATCGTCATCAAGGTACTATATATGTTGATAAAATGCACTTGTTAACTAATCATTGTATAACAAATCTTTTTGTATATTTCCACTTGAATCAATTTTATGTAAGCACCTCATTTATCTTTTCTTTACCCATTTTCTAACTTTTGCGCATCCAAAATCCTACTTATGATCTGTCTGAAAACTTTAAATTACTTGGTCTGATTTTTTAAACACTGCTTGTCTCATATGTTTATTCTTCAAAGTAAGTACCCTCAATAATTTTCAAATAAAGTGTAAATTAACGTTAAATGTGCATGTCATGCAAGCTTTTTTTAAGTACTTCGTGGTAACTCCGTACAACACGGCCATGTAAAACACTTGAAGGCAATTGCTTTAAATTCAACGCTTATGGTAAATAGGCTTTGTTTTATTTTAAAGATTTCAACAACTGATACACAAAGTTCTCGCGTTTCTCCTTGGCGACTACAGGGTTACGCTCTTTAAAGTTTATGGGAGGACGCAACAATACAGTGAATAATTCGGCTATACACAAAAGAAAATAAAAACGTTCAATAAACTTACTATACTTTTTTTTTTTTTTTTTCTTTACCTATTCCAGCTTCTCTTTGCTTTTTAATCGAGACTGGCGCTTTATCAATGGCCTGTCTCAAAAACATCCCAATATATAATAAAACCGCTCTATGGAAAGGTGGAAGAGCATCCTTAAACTAAATACATATGTGAGAACTTTGTAAAATCAAAAACTTGTTCCACTTACATTATTCATTGCTTCAGTTGATTCAGATGCCTCAAGAGCATTTTCATACATAGACGTGGGGACAACAGGCTCTGGAAGACACTCTAAAAATGCAACTAAAACATCCACCATAGAATTAGCACTGTTCGTTTCGTTTACTTTGTCTTTGTCAATAGATAAAGCAGAAAGTGCGTTGCTGAGATCTGCATTATTATCATTTTCTTCAGGCTGCTCTCCTAAAAGGAAACCAGTATCAAATTGTTCATTGTTGTCTAGACATCTTCTGATATAGGTAGATATACCTAATTCTCCATGAGCCAGAAATAACGTTTCCTTCAAATCAAAATCACATTAGAAAAAGAAAGAGAAAGAATGGTAAAACTTACAATACGGAACATGTTTGAATTCCATAAAAAGTTCATGACTTTCCAAAGCTGTTTGGGTACGCTTATTTGGTTCAAGGGAACAGAAGAAGGCGAAGATGAATTAGGACCTGTAACAGGATTTGAACGTTGATAATTGATGGCAGCTTCGTCACTGATAGGCACCGACATTTCGTCTAGTTCTTCAAGGGGTACACCGAAACAGGTCGGCTTGTAGTTGCCCGAAATCGATATGAAAAAATCTCTGCAGTTTTCAAGTCTAAGAATAAGTATATCTTCAATCTTTTGCTTTCCTCTGTTCAATGGGGCAGAAATGGTAGGGTCGATCGTTATCTCGAATCGAATCATGACCTTGTCTCCTGGTGCAACAACACCTGAGGTAGGAGTCACTTGCAACCAAGGTGGTAAAATATTCCCAAATTCATCTTTTGGCAAGAATTTGAAGACGGTAATGACTTGACCTGTGTTTTCCAGTATGATATGTCTTTCTTTATACTCCATAAAATGAATATCTTCAAAAAGTACATGAGAGGTCGATATCTCCCCTCGAGGCTGATCATCTTGATGCTCTTTGAGACCCTTAATCAACTTGTCAAAAGTTTCTTTCTGCTTTTGGCTGCTGATCTTTCGAATATTCAGATTAAACAAAGCTCGTACAGGCTTATGATCACTCAGCATCATCTTCATGCAATCACTATAACTTAAGAGCTCCACACTAGCTGTAGGACTCTCTTTTCTATCCTTCTTCCAAAGAATGCGATCTGTCCATGATGGTGCACGTCGTTTTTCGCTGCAGCAATAAATAGGTAAGAAAGCTTTATTATTATGTCTAATTTTAGTACCTTGTGTCATAAGTGTTCGTCCCAGCATCATATTTGTAAGTCGGATTGAACGTGATACGACCTTCATCAAACATTTGAAAAGTCCTACCTGCACTACGCTCAATGGATAACTGGTCATATTCTAGTAGCTCGTCTAATTTATTGTTTCTGATGGAGTTCTTGATAATGGACTCGTGCAAATTGATTCGATAGTTCAAATCACCACCCCAAATCAAAAAACTACATAGCGGCAAAAATCAGTACAAAAATAGGGTATCTCGGTGTAATTCCTACTCATTATGAAAAATAGAGGCATCGGTTGACCAGTTTCGCATTGGATTTTGGTTCTCTACAAACGAAACACCTTCATCGCCGCCATCATTCCAATGATAGGCAATATAGGAAGTCAAAGGGTCTTGCTGATTAGGGAAAAATAGCCGTTTTGTTAGTTCTGTAAAGTCCTGGTTTCTTCTGTCAATCTGTTCAGTAAAGGCAGCTAAGTGGGATGTCATGAAGCAAAGGTAGCTGTCATGAAATCGGAAGCGAATAGCAATACCGCCTTTGTTGCCCTAGATACATGTCAGCTTTTCTCTTGAATTTCCAATAAAATAAACGAGTACATTACCAGCATATTAAGAACACCAATACCTGCATATGTGCTAGAGATCTCAGAGATGAATGGTTTGTGATTTTTCTTTGCTATAACAATCAAAAGGACAGTAACGAGCTGTTTCGATTCGACTTTGTAATAATCCTTTCCATTATCCTTTAAAGAATTAAGGATGGCTTTCACCCAAGCAGTTTCGATGACTGGGTCGTATCTTAAATAGGCGCTTGCACTACTATCTATTTCTTGAAGACTTTTGAAATATTCAGTAAACCCCTTCTTTAGTCCTCCCAACACACTTACCCTATCACATAAAAATCAGGATCGACCGTTTTTCCATCATCGGCTGTTAAAGTGCCTTGAAGCCAATCAGTAAAGGAAGTGTTTGGAAAGCTTCCATGGACATTCCATGTACCAACAAAAGCACTAAAAGCTTCATTTAATGACTGATATGTTCTCTTATTTTGAGATTTACACAATACGTTGTCTTTTGCCAATTCACAAACTCGCTTTCCTGTTTCATAAGTTGCGCATTTATGTAATGATCTTTGGCTGATTCAAAGCTGACAACGCGTTCTTTAGGTGCGACTACTGTTCTCGTACGCTTCAAATTGATATTGGCAAGGGTTTCTGCTCTTTGAATTGGTAATACATATCTAAGCGTGTTTACTGGGCTGATGGTATCAGAATTTTCGACAGGTAAAGAGTTTGATCTTGTAGGCTTTTTGAGGTCTGGCTCTTTACATTGATATTTAGCTTATCCTAGCGTCTGTATGTTCTTTATCACTTTACCACTGAATTTAGAATATACTTTTATCCATTCATGAGAAGCACCATTATTTGAATTTAGTCTCTCGGTTTCTAATTGGTATTAAGTTTGATTAACATAAGCATGATAGTCTTTTTTTTTTTTTCTTTTTTTCTTTTACCAGCTATAGATATTTGACGTCTCACTTCACTTAATATCTCTGTCATCATATTTTTATCTGGAAAGACAACTGTCGCGGAGTCTTGATCCACTGAGAATGTAACCAGTAGATCTTTTTTTTTTTTTTTTTTTTTACATTAATATGGAAAAATTATCTAAAGTGTTTGTGTGTACCTGGTTTCTTGTTATTACTGGATGGCTTGGATTGAGCTAAATTAAGGATGTTACAAAATAGCACTTTGTGATATCATCATTAAAATATAAAACCTATTTCAATTCTTAAATCCGAATAAATAGGTACAATTTTCAAGACAATCGGAGGCATAGAAGCTACTGAAGAGTCTTCAAGCAAAATCAAACTAGCAACCTGTCTGTTAGTCGTGAAGTTGTCAATGCATAGAGGATCGCGATCTTACCAAGATTCTGTACTTTGGAGCGATGCCGAAGTTGTTACATTATTGTGTACTATGATAGCTAAAATACCGTTGGCAGTTTCTTGAGTGTCTTTAACTATCTTAACTTTAGAGCAGTAATTACAACAAGAATACGTTAAGGATCATAATCTCGAAGAAATAGTTTAATCTTTAAAAAAAAATGTTTGAAACAAAAAAAAAAAAAAGGATATAAATTCTGCCTTGTCTGGAGAGTGCATAAGGCCGCTAATAGAAGCTGCCAGTTTCTTTTGGGTACTCATGGCTAACTATAAGAAAAAAAAAAATAAAGAAAGGCAAAAAAAAAAAAAAAAAAAAAGCATCTCTAATTTTTTGCAAAAAACATGCACGCATTTTCGTTTAAATTCGCGCATAAATTTAAGATTTTGCGTATCTTTACATTAATTAGCTAAATTCAGGGCCAGGAAACTCGTGCTCGTAAAATACTCATGTTGAGCGCTAATAACCTCTTTTAAAGCGAGCTCAGTTCAGCCAAAGACGCGTTTTTTAAGCTATATAGCATGTTTTTTGTTCAAAAACGGGAAAAAACAGACTCTTTCATGAACAACCGTTTTGACAGATAATATATGGATACAAATAGTAACTATTTATTGATACAATCCTATTATACAGATAGTATTGAGCTTATTATACATTTTTTAGCTATCGGCGCTCATGGTAGCTATACATGTTAAATGAATAATAGAAAAGTTAGAATTATACTAATATTGTTGTAATAAAAGCTCAAAATGACTTACCTGCAATCATGATTATTCGAGCCACATATGCAGCATCTTGGAGGGACAGCTCTTCTTGAAGCAAAAGTGTTTAAATTAGCGTTAGAGTCACGATACATTGTTGATGATTTTGAATATTGAACAAAAGAAAAATACGAGTCAACTCTTCTCTTTAAATACTTTGAAAGCGTAATAATGCCTTTTGAGCTACCAAAAAGGAAAAATAATGCTCTGATTGCAACAGGTGATATTGTCATTGAAAATATGTGTTTATTGTTATGTGCGATGAAAGAACCGGTATAAGGTTGCCTGTCTGCTACTGCACTTAACACAATGAGCACTGTACAACCATATGATAATAGGTCTTTTACTAAGAAGGCTTATAATATGAATAACGAGTCTTACTATTGGAGCAGTAATAATCTACAGGATTCTAGCGCTTTATAGTGAACTCTATATAATAGTGGCCGCCACTTTTAACGATACCGATTCTCAAAACAATGTGATATGAATGGCCTGTTATGGCCTAATTTCACAGCCTATTGTGTAAGAATGAATGGAAATACGACTGTTGTTTTAACAAGTTTTAAACAGGTTGAAGTTCCCTGTTCAAGCCGCCTAGTTTCCAAGAACAAATCAGCAGGGCAACTCATTCTCATTTTATTAGTAAGCTTTTTACTCTGAGCTCATATTCTCAATTGAAAGCAGGTCAAAGTCATCTTCGTTCTTACTGCTTCCTATCTATAGCACGTGTGGTTTTAGAAAAAGCGTCTATTCTGAGAATATGTTTCTAGAAGAAGACTATATGGTTCAGGTAGGTCTATACGTAGCTACTTAGCAAGGTTCCCAATGTCAGGAATTGTTCAATAAGGAAAGCTAAAGCTCAAATAAGCTGTCGACTATTATTCCCGTTATTTTTGGTACTTTTAAGAAGCTTGAGCTCGATTCAGCAATAACTATGCGTAGGTGAAGAGCAGAAACTGACAAATAAAACGACTGTGTGAAAAACGGTGCTCATCATCACGCGTGACTGTACGATCCTTTTCCTTTTCTGTAAAAAAAACTTAGCTCCCTTTTTCTCTCTCTTTTCTTTTTTTTTTTTTTTTTTTTTTTTTTTTTT